>PVJH01007264.1:0-94379 GCA_004026705.1 Nesogale talazaci
GCAGGACAAGAACTTCAAGAGGAGAGGCTTTAAACATTGCACCCCCTCCCAATAAATCTGGGGCTGTGATTCTGATGCCTGGAGCAGTCACATTCATCATTGAACTACACAGAGCGCAAGTTCCTTGGGGATTACTGTACGTATTCTCTAGTCTCTTTTCTTCTCTTTCCTCTTATATACTTGTTTTCCTCCCAACATTTTCTAAGAGGTCGAGCATGGATAATTTGGAAGCAAGGTGTAACTGTATGAATGTCCAGACTCGCTGGATTCCAAAGAAGAGAGAGACATAACCTGATGCAGCTATTTGGATCTTCATCACATGCAGCCACATCAAAGGGTGCCCCAGGGGAAGACACTACCACGTAACCAACCGACTCTTTGAGGGGCTGCGAAACCATGTTTGTTCAACTGAGGACTTGGGAGTCTTCCTGGCTGTTTCCAAATGCCTGGGAAAGTGACCCCAGATACATAACAAGGCAAGTAATTACCCAAGGAAAGGACCTCTCATTGTCACTTCTAATCAGCACACAGACCCCACTACATAATAGCTGTAGCTCTTCTGTCTCTGAAATGTGTGCACACACGTGTGGGTGGGTGGGAGGGGGGGTTCCATTGGGTCACCAGCTAGCCACCCACTATAGCATCTCTCCCTAGTTTTTGGCAGCTGGGCCTGCATTTTGACCCACCCTGTAGGAGATGCAGCCAAAATGTTGTTGGGGTTATCAGGCAGCCCAGGGATGGGTGCAGTGTAGGAATACTCAGGGACCTGCAACCTATATAAGATATTGTCCTCAGATTACTCCAGCAATCTCTTCATTAGAATGTCTGTTTAACCATTGGCAAGGGGCCACAGTGGCTTCGTGGGCTGCTGCTTAGATGGCTAGCTTCCAGGTGAGCGGGTTGAGATCACCAGCCAGCCACTCCCTGGGGAAGGAGGAGGCTTTCTGTCCCCATGGAGACTGGCAGGTCGGGCCCCGTCCTGTGGCACCACTGTGAGTCACAATTGACTTGATGGCAGTACAAAAGACATGCAAGACCGTATCTCAGGCCATTTCTCCCCCGCCCCCACCCCCATCACCATGAACTTTGGAATAGATAGAACCAAGGCAGTTTTCACGTTATGGAGCTAATGAGAATTTTCCTGCAGTTGAACGATCATCGTTACTGGGATGACAAGTTTTAGAAATTCCAGGAGCTACCCAGAGGGAGGAGCATACTGGAGAGAAGAAAACAGAGATGATAGGGCCCCATCTGAGTTAGGCTGAGGGGGGAGCTTGGGTTACACAGTGAAGGCCTAGATAATTCTGGAAACCCAAATTTGAGAAGGGACAACTTCTCTGAATAGGCTGGTCCTGACAAGGGCAAACGAAGAGGCCTTTAAATTAGATAGTGCAGAAATTGTGGTCTAAATTACGATACAAGGCTGCACATGTTTTTCAAAAGGCAAGGGAATTGAGCAGAGGTCCTGGTTTGCCAGCTTTTCTGTCTCTGCAGAATGATACCAAATTGTGCAGGAATTGTAAAACTGACCTTGCCTTCCTGCCAATCTCGGGAAACAATAAACTAGCACCCGAGTGTGTTCTAAGATGGCGCCTATTCTCCACACAGGGGGTCCTGGAAGCCACTGGCTTCTTTGGCCCCAGCTAGACACCTCCTAATTCAGGACCTCTCAGTCCTAGGAAGAACAAGGTGCTGAGCCAGATGGAGCCTAAGCTTCTGCCCAAAACCAAATAGTCTCAAGATTTTCCTTTGTGAGATCCCACAAGACCAGGTGGTACAATCAGAACCTAGGCCCTATCAGTCACGCATGACTTAGTAGGCATTAAAGATAAATTAGGGCACAAATCCCTTCTGTGTGACGTCAACAACCTAAAATTGTAGCTTCGGTTGTGTATGTACGGTCTCCATTCCCCTACCTTTACTAATCAGTATCCAGTGGGAACCCTAAGCTAAACTCATCTTGCAAAACTATAGCAGACATGCATTTTGCCAACAGGACACTTTTCCTCCTCCCATTTCCTCCTTAAGAATCACCGTCCCCACCACTCCCAAATCTCCATATCTTAGAGACTACCTTACACCAGAAAATTTTGCTTAGGGAGGTCTTTGGGATGAACACATTTAATTCTAATGGCAAATTCGAATTGGAAAATATAAACACAGATCCTTGTTCCCTTGTTTCTAGTATTTCAAAGGAAGAACCTCTATTGTCATGACTAGTCATGTCATGTTTTCCGAAGATTTACATGTCCACGCTACTCATCCTGTTTCAGCCTTCTGCAGCTTCTGTTGCTAACACTTTTGGAAATAGATGTCTGGGTGGGGTTGGATAAGTAAGACTCATTCAACCATGGGATGTGTCAGGATGTCTTCTTCCTTAAAAGGGAATTTATTTTGCCTGTGGGAATTCTGCATGTCAGTGTTTACAACTAACCAGGCAGGGCTTGGCAGTCTGGGAGATGGCTTACCCAATATATCTTTTGCGAATGCTACACCCCTCATACCCCTTCATTTAAGCACCACACATAGAATGCCCCAAACATTAGGGGCGCCGATTCCCTTTTTATTAGGGATCCATGCTCTGCCAGGAACTGTGAGGCCACTGCGGGAACCCCTGGAGTGCTCTTCAGGAAATATATATGCTAACCTTTCTTCCGAACTAGCACATCTCAACATCGGGATTATTGATTTGTTAATTACAATGCAGGCTCAGATCAATTCACTAGTGGCAGTTGTTTTCCAGAATCAGCAGGGCCTAGACATGCTGGCAGCAGCCCCAAACAGAATCTGTGTCATGCTCAAGGAAGAATGCTGTTGCTGGGTACGTCAAAAAAGCTCAATTCAAGAACATAGCAGCAAGTTATAGGAACAAGCAAAAAGACTCCAAGTTCACGCTGCACTTGGAGGGAGTTCCTGGCCTGATGCTTGGTCATGGATTGCTTGCAGGCTACGCTTCCCTCTAACCTACGGCAATCCACTGGAGCAGGCTGCTGCCACATTCCACACAGATGCTTTCTCCTTAACCTCAGATAGGGAGTAAATGTAGTGCTGTCCAAACCAGGTCTCTCTCCTGTCTAGGTCCCTGTCCAGCAGGAAGTAGCTATGAAAGGATGATCTTTGCCCTCTAGTCCCTCCCCTCCCAATTTGGATGTTATCACTTACATTGTGTATGTGGAGGGAGGGGAGGACGGGTGGGGAAGGGGATCTATGAGCTAGACAGAACTCCCCAAACAAAAACACTTACTGCCATTGAGTCCATGTTGACCCATGGCCACCCGATAGGACAGGGTTGAACTGCCCCTAAGAGTTTCTGAGACTGTAACTCTGTATGGAAGTATAAAGCCCCATCTTTCTCCCATGCAGCAGCTGGTGGTTTCAAACTGTTCACCTTGCCATGGACAGCCCAACACATAACCGCTCTGCCATCAGGGATCCTTCGCCAGAACTAGGCAAGGAGACAAAGAAGTTGAAACGGAAAAGAAGGAAGAGCAACAAAGACCCATTTCCTTGTCAATGAAAGAGGAGAGAGTGCAGGGTATGGACAGAGATGTTTACGTCAACAATGTTTGAATTGACTCTTGTTTTCCAGGCCTGGTAACAAGGACACAGCATGAATTTTGGGTTTGCTTACCTGGAAAAGGGAAGAAAAGCTACTCAAATTCCCAGACGATACCAGAAGATCCAGTGAAAAGCCTCTCTATGGTAGAAGGTCGGTCTGTCATTAGATGGATAAAACTTTTGCTTCGCTGGCACTCTCAGGATAGCTGAAAGCCCTTTGCTGGTTTCACAATGAAGCATTTCCTTAGTAAATTCATTTATTCTGTTCCAACCTTTTCTCTGACTCTGGTACAAATGCTGTCCCTTATCTGAATATTTTCTTATGATCAGACGAGAGAGAGAGAGAGAGAGAGAGAGAGAGAGAGAGAGAGAGAGTTGAAATCTTGAACCTCCTCCTGGTAACCCCACTAACCCAAAGGTTGTTGGGCTCAAACCACTCAACTACTTCCTGGAACACAAGTCTGGTGATCTGCTTCCATAATGATTAAAGTCAAGAAAGTCTATGCAGTAGCTCTACTCTGCAATACACCGGGTCACCATGCATCGGAATCGGTTCAATGACAACAGGCCTTCTTTTGTTCTTTCTTCTAAGGCCAGCGACCTAGTGGGTGCAAGATCCTCCAACCTCCTGTTCTTGTGGACTTTATGTTCTAGAGGGGAGAGAGACAAAATAAGTAGATGAAAAATAACTTTCAGATAAGAAGTGACATGACCCACTCATCAAATAGACGGAAGACTCCTCTGAGTGCCAATGTCAGAGTTGGAACCTGAGAACGACTGGCAGGCAGGCATACTGCAAAGAGTCAGAAGCGGGTGGATGGAGCTGCGGCTGAATGGACCTGCCTGAGCTACAGAGAAAGACAGGGCTGCCACATGGTTGAGAAGAAATCAGGTGAGTGAGTTCATCTTTAGTGTCTCTGTGCTTGCCAGAAAGTCAGTTTGTACAGCTCCTGGGCATCCTCAGAATGTGTGGCTAGCCTGCAACCAGAATGTGCCCTGACTCTTTTCCATATAACTTTGGAAGCAAGTCAGAAAAACAGAGTCGGTGTTTGCCTCATCACCTGTAAATTCTCTGTCTTGATTTTCAAGCCAAAACTATATTTATATGCTTTCAACTGTTTTGTTGGCCTATTATTCACATACAATTCAATAATTCAATCTCATCAAGAAGACTGGCGCAATCGTCACCACAATCAGGTTTAGAACGTTTCCTTCATTATTGCACTCATCTTTATTAGCTCCTCTACTTCCCCAACCTCCCCTGCCATACCCCCAAGAAACCATTCATCCAGTGACTGCCTCTGTAGATTTGCCTCTCCTGGATTTTATATACAGAACAAGCATTTAAAAAATAGCAAGAATAACAAAGTAAAACGGAATAAAAACCTCAATCAAAATGAAAATATTAAAAACTAGCACAATATTAAATAGATCACAAGGGAGATCAAATGACTGGTGCTAAATTGGTGCATCTGAGACAATCTACTTTCCAATGTATTCTGTATGATAGCAAGGCTCTTCATATCCATGGTCCCTCTCAGTGGGAACTTCACCCACATGGATTTCCCCTTCACATTTTTTAAAAACCAAAACAGATCTAAAATGAGTCAAAAGGGAGATCAAATGGTAAGATATTCCATTTTAACTAAATCTGCCACAAAAAACTTTATGATGCTCTTTATAGAGCTCTTCACCTGCCTCAACTCTGATCAGAGGGCATTCCCCAGAGGCTTCCTCCATGTGCGACTCTGCAAATGGATTTGGGACTTCCACTGTCCTCCATAACCTTCTGCAAACCAGGTGTACACAATTTAAGTTCTGACACCACTTTCTCCTTTAGATTTGGATTTTATCATTTATAGTGACATAGGCTGGTATGCTTCGTCCATGTGGACTTAGTTGGCACGTCACTTAGATGGCTTCTTGTTTGAAAACAAGCCTTTAAGACCCCAGACACTTTTTTGCCCCACCTGGACACCATCTAGTTTCTTCACCTCCCTTCTCTATAGAACCTAGATCGTCTGTGATCTCTTCATGAGGTCAAGCATCAAGCAAGAATCTAACAAAATCTATAGAAAATAATGTAGCAATTGTAAGGGAAAGATTGGGTTGATGTTTGGGAGAGACAGATTTAGTGATGTGTCTTGTGGGGTTAGATTGGGTTCTCTAGAGGAACAAAACTGGTGACAAGTGTGTTTGTGTAGAGAAAGAAATTTGTATTGAGAAATGGCTTACACAGCTATAAGGTCAGTAAGTTCAGTGTGGTTCAAGCCAGGCTTCTCCTGACTCATATGGAAGCTGATGAACAGGAAGCAGGATGCCAAAGCAGGATTGTGGCACAGGCTGGTGTATGCAGAGATAAATGAATCCAAGGTGGGACAAATGGATTCATAGTTGGTAGTCTACTGAGAGCTCCTGGCAGGCTGCACAACAGGAAACTTTTGAACTAGATGCAGGATCAAATGCCAGTCGAAGGTGAAGCTCCAAAGAAAAACTCCCTTTGCTCTAATCTTTATATGAAAGACCACACCTTCAAAGAGGTGTCATCAGGGTGAGACCTGATTGATAGGTTGGGATTCACCCTTTTCTTTAGCCAGGGATATTAGTTTCACACAATCTCTGACCATCACATTTGTAAAATTGACCTTTGGTGAAGATGAGACTTGAGCTGGAAGAATTCTGAGGCAAGGGAAGGTTTCATAACATGTCTCATTTGTTTATCATTAATTTTTGCCCTCTTTCCCCCCCCCCACCCCCCCAGCAGTCTCCTTGGGCCTGGGTGTGGTCTTCCTTTCAGTCTGCATTTATGTACTGCAGGGTTCTGACATTTACCCCTCCTACTGTGCTGCAAATCTCTTCCCAGACTCCTACTTGTCCCTCCTTTACTTTCTACAGCCTTCTCAACATCCCATTATTGTAGGAGGCTTATTTCGTCTGTTTTATCAAGAGCAATACAGTAATTTCTGATCCTCCTGGAAAAGAACCCAGCTCTCCTTTATTTCCTGGCTCTATTTTTCTTAAACTCAGATTTTTGATGGGCAAGAATTTTCCAGGCTTTGAGTAGAATATGGAAGAGGATAAGAAAGGAAGGGATGGGTCCATAAGAAAAAAGGAAGTAGGGTCTTGACAGGGGGCACCACTGGCTTTGTTCCCAGATCCCTAGATTTGGGAAAGAGAATTTCTTAAACATGTAAGCAAACTCACACATTCCTACAATTAACTATTTCTGGTCTTTTTTTGAGGGTGGTAAGGTTTGGGGTGGGGTGGGGGTGGGGGGCGGCCCGCTGGGAGGGAAGTTGCGAATACCTCCCACAGTAGGGCTAATGCATTAAACTGATAGCCTAATGACACTTCAAGAATACCCAGAATACCTCAGAAGAAAGGCCTGGAGATAGAATTCTAAAAAATGAGCCACTGGAAGCCCTATGAAACACAATTCTACTCGGATGTACATAGGGTCACCAGGATTAAGAGTCTACCCCCTAGCTACTGCACTGGTTCTTTGGACATTCCCCCATTGCTTACCTCAGGCAAGCCCCTTGGTTCTTTAAAAAGCCACCCCTAATGGAAGACTTAGGGTTGTGTTTCTGGTCAGGAAGGGGAGTGACTCAGGAAAAGTTCTCATAGCTCAAGTCCAGATGGTGGGAGCACCTGAGGAGAAGAATGTGAACTCCTCTCCAGTTCAGACTTTCCCTCTGCTGTTCTCCTCCATGCCTCGTCTGGTTAAAAAAGTCTTTAGACTTTATTGTACTTCAAGATTGATTTTGCTCCTAGCACTAATATAAGAAATATTAGTTCTTATAACACGACCTTGTTTGATATGCATCATCATGAAGAGATCACAGAAGATATGGGTGCAGCAACAAGTCCACATGGAAGAAGCATGCCAGCCTGTCCGATCATGAGGTGTCAGTGGGATCAGGTGACAGGCATCAGAAGACCCGTAACAAACAAACAAATATATTGTTGAGAATGAGGGGGCTCGGAACGGAGACCTAAAGCCCATCTGTAGACAATGGGACATCCCCTCACAGAAGGGTCACAGGAAAAGGGTGAATCAACCAGGGCACATGCAGTAAAGCATTGATGAAACATACAACATTCCTCTGGTCCCTTGAGGCTTCCTCACCCCCTCCTATCCCGACCCCAGTGCTGTCTTTCACTTTGGGCTAGAGCGGAGCATGTACACAAGTACAGATAAAAGATAAGAGTTCATACAGAATCCAGGAACAGCAATGGAAGTAGTGATTCCAGGAGAGAAGGAGGAAGGTGAGAAAAGGAGGGGAAGACGGGGGAACCGTTCACAGGGATCAACACAGAACCACCACCACTACACCCTCCAGGGGAACGGACAACAGAAACTATGGAGGAGGGAGACAGCAGTGAGTTTAAGATATGAAAATAATAATAATTTATCATTTATCAAGAGATCACGAGGGGACGGGGAAGAGGACCTGATACCAAGGGCTCAATAGAAAGTAAATGTCTAGATAAGAAGGATGGCAAAATATGTACAAATCTTGATATACTTGATCTATGGATTGTTATGAATTGTAAGAGCCTCCAATAAAATAATCTTTTAATAATAACTTAAAAAGGATATGGGTGCTACAACAAAATGTTGTGAAGAAACAAGATCGGTGCCCTGCTATCAGAAAGAATAGCGCCTGGAATTTTAAAGTCTTCTCTTCAAGCAAGCAGCCAACCTAAGTGAGGTGTCAAGTAATAACCACATGAAAAAGCACACCAGCTCATGTACAAGGATTGCAAATAAAAAATCCAAGTCTAAAGGAAGAAATGGTATGAAAGCTTAGATTGTGAACAACTGACTTACAGAAGGCTGTGAATGACAGTGGAAGCCCCAAACCCATTTATAGGGCCCAGGCATAGATCAAGCCTCCGATGAATCCCATCTACCCATAGCCACGGGTTATGAATAGACTTGTTTTTAGACAGAGAACATTGTAAAGTTGATTATAGTAGATATAGTCAGGTTAAAATGCAATTCCTATTTGATTTCCCTTTTGACCCATTTGAAAGTTTTTTCAGTTAAAAAAATAAAAGTGTGGATTAAGCCTCTGGCGAATTCCATCTGAACATCCAAAGATCAGGGTTGTGAATGGCCTTGTTATCATGCTGAGGGCATTAGAAGGTGGATTGTTGTAGACATCATTAAAATGTAATGCCTTATTTGATTTTACTTTTGATTCATTTAAAATTGTTCTAGATTTTAATGTTTTCTACTTTCTTTTTTGACTGAGTTTTTTCCTGTTTTACTTTATTCTTGTTGTTTGCTTGTTTGTTTTTGGTGTGTTTTCTGTATATGAAGCCTAGGATAGGTAAATCTACAGAGATAGTAACTGGATTAATGGTCCTTTGGGGCATAGCAGGGGAGGTTGGGGTGAAATGGAGAGCTAATAAAAATTAGTGCCAGAAAGAAGAAAATGTTTCAAATTGACTGTCATAAAGATTGTACAACTCTTTTTGATATGATTTAACTATTGAATTGTACGATATGTGAATTATATGCCAATACAACTGTTAAAAAAAGACTGATTTTGTGAATACAACATTATCCCTGTTGATTGTGTCATTCTAGGAACAGTAAATCATGATTTTCTGATTTAAAATGGCCAATACTAGCCGCTTTAGCTCACTAAGATCTAGGATGTACATTTCATTTCATTTTTGACAACTTCCTATTATCCTAAATTCCAGTTTCTAGCTTTCAAAGTGTTGATCATCGGCAGATTTTTTTTTCAGCTGTTTCTCTTTGCCTTGAGTCATACCTCACCAGCAAGTGAAGATTCTGAAGGCTATAGTCCCATAGGCTTTACTCAACTTATGACACTGTGGGGGACCCCCACTGTGACAGCTCCTCTCTAGCCCAGGGACCCATCCTCTTGTAGGATCTCTGACAATGCTCTGCTTCCATGCACTGAGCCTTCAATATTGGACAATGTTTCCAAGGTATGCATAGGTTTTCAGTGGCTGCCTCTTCTGAAGTGGACACTCAATTCCTCTGAAGTAGAATTTTCGTCTAGAAACTCCACTAAACTTGTTTACTGTGGGTAGCATTTGAAATATCAGTGACATAGCTTCCAGTATCACAGCAGCAATATGACAGACTGAGAGACAAGTATCTACAATGTCATGAAACCACACAATCAACCTGTAATTCTAAGAGTTAGGTAAAGCTTTGTGTGGACATGAAAGTAGAATAGGACTCAGTCATCTAAGGGTTCCAAGCCAGAGGTATAACTTATCTGGGCAGAGGACCACAACATTTTTGAGGAAGTGAAAGGGCTTATTTGGGCAAAGTGTGGGCAAGAGTGCTGAGAGAAAGGACTCTGTAGAATGACAATGGACATCAAGCTTTTATTTGACCCCCACCAAGGCAAAGAAACACCACGAAGGGTTTTAAATGTGGTGGGGTGTGATGTGATGTGTGTATAACATTCAGGTAATTATTAGAATGCTTCATCTGACTGGGACTGGGTGGGATCAAGACTTAAGGAAGGAAACCAGTTACTACATGGGGGGGACTAGGCCCTAGAG
This sequence comes from Nesogale talazaci, assembly GCA_004026705.1. NCBI lineage: Eukaryota > Metazoa > Chordata > Mammalia > Afrosoricida > Tenrecidae > Nesogale > Nesogale talazaci. The sequence continues at coordinate 10,117 of PVJH01007264.1, forward strand.
GGGCAGAGAAGTGAAGAGGATTGAGCTGTTTCTGAAAAGACTTACAATAAGATGTTGGATATGGGAGGTGAAGGAGGTTGAGGATACCGCCCAGTTTTTGACTGTAATAGCTAGAGATGTTCGTGGAATTCACTGAGTTTTGGAATGGTTGATGAAACATGAAGGGAATATATGTAGGTTTACCTTAGTGTGTGTTCCTGAGAGACCTTCGGATGGATAGAGTTTGGGGAACCCAAGCCACCACTGAATGAGTGAGATAGAGGGTTGAGAAAATAAGTCAGCTCATTTGTGCATTTATTTCTACCTTGTTTTGTTGAGATTTTCTTGTTGCCCTTGTTGGTAAGGAAAGAAGTTCACTCAAGATGCTTTGAACATATTGGCAGGAGACTCTGGCCCCTGAAAAAAGACATCGTGCTTGATAAAGCAGAGGGGCAGTGAGAACAGAGCCTGTCTCTTTCAACAGGATGGACTGACACATGGTTTCAATAATGGGCTCCATATAACAATGCCACAGAACTGAGCAGTGTTTCATTCTGTTGTACATAGTTTTGTTACGGGTCAGAACCAACTTCATGGCACCTAACAAGAACAACAAACAAAAGGTAACTCAAATAAAGAGAAGGAGAGCTTAAGACAGGAAGAACTTCATGTGAAACAGTGCCTTCAGGGGACCTATCAGAATCAGGATAGCTTTTCTGGATGACACGTGTGATGGGTAAGCTTGTTGCGCCAACATTACCAAGGAAGATAGGTAGGTTTGTTGTGACAACGTGGCCAATGGACACATGGAAGATCAATTGAAGGGTGGAGATATGAATGGCTCTGCGAACCCTGTCCTTGCTCTCTTGCTCTTGGATCTCTGGACCAGCCTGCTGCCTTATTTGTCCTGTGCCTCAATCTCCAAGCTACACTACCATTAGGACACCTCATTCATGGACTGTGTTGCTGTGAGTTGAGGGTCCTTCAAGCCCTGCTTCGCCACGCTCCTGGAATATACATATCCTGAGCTGGCTGACTGTTGGTGACCTGCTTTGCTGTTTGCTGCTTGTGGCTAGATAGCCTGAATTGCTCTACAGAGGACTACTTGGCCACCCTCAAGACTCCAAGGACTGCCAGTCTACTAGCCGTCTCAGCAAATGAGTTGCACCAGGCCATTTGTAATGCTTTATAGATTAGTTAGCTGTTTATTTCTTATGTTATATGTCTTTTTATCTATACAAATATATAGAGAGAATTATTAGTGTCCTGGTTTTGTTTTTCTAGAGAATTCTGTGTAAGGCACCTGGGGTCACTTGGACGCATTTGTTCCTGTCTAGTTCACTTTCTTATGTGGAGACAAGTTGCTCTCTCTAGGTTACCATCCTCCATCTCTGCTCCCCAAAGAACTCATGGTCCAGACTCGATGTGACCTAGCATCCGAACTGAAAAGTCTACTATGGATTTAACACAATTCAAGCTTTTCTTCATTCAAAATTTTGAGAAAAAATAAAATCTGATTGATCGCTGGGAAGTTACTGGCATGGCCAACTTTGGGTCAGATGACCTTGTGTGGTACAACCAAAAAATATATTACTATATTTTTGCATCTGTATGTATGATTGTATGCGTGTTCCAAGACTTATGGTTGGGTAGGTTGTGTGCAAGGAGTTTGGGTCTATTGTACTACTAAGTAGAGAATATTCGGTTAGACAGTATAGTGAGGAAGCTCCTGAGTGCGAACCTAAGGTTTCCTGTGTGAACTGACCCAGCTGCTCCATGGGACAAAGACCTGACATCTGTTTCTGTGAAAGTGACCATCAAGAAAACCCTATGGGAAGGTAGACAAAGTTCTACTGTGCCACAGGACATCACTGTATGTCACAACAGACTCAATGGCAACCAATCACAGATGGAAAAGGTACTGTCCTTCGCGTTACCAAGGACATTCGGAGACTCCAAAAGAATAAGCGCTCTTAGAATTATAAACCCCTGTTTGGGGCTCTCAGAAACTTTACTAAGTCTAATTAAAGCTTGCTGTGTTTTCTCAGCTGGGAATTGTTCATTTGATTTACAGTCTTGGAAACCCACAGGGGCAATTCTACCCTGTCACATAGAGTCACACTGAAGGCTGTAGATTTTGAAATACATACATATATCCAAACAATTTTTCAAAAATATGAATTTATATAGCTATATGATTAATATTGCACTGTGCCACTGTTTGTTATTGCCAGGATTTTTGTGTGTATTTGGGATGGTTTCACCCAACAGCAGTGGGGGTAGGGCTAACAGTTCTCCTTCTGTTTTGACATGTGTTACTCCTTGGTGGGATAAAAATTTCTCTACTAATGCAGTGGAAACTGGCATTCCATTACCAGAAATACTTTAGAATATCAGTGACCACCTTTAAAGAACATTTTTTTCTCCCCTAAAGAACATTCTAAAGTAACCTTAAATGGGTTAATCCAACTGAAGCAGTTTAGAATTATGTAGCTACTTTTGAATATTTGTATTGTTTTGAGAATGTTGTGCAGTTGTTCATTTTCATAACAGAAAATATCAGAAGGGAAAACTCAGGCAGTGAGTGATCTTATAAATTAGTAGAAATCAAAGGCTTGACTTTCACACAAATGGTGCCTGCCTTGAAAGCTTTGTCTTGTGGTTGGGCTAGATATGGCAGATGGGCATCCATCGTGGACTTCTTGCTCAAGCTTAAGAGCAATTGATTTTGAATTTCAGTTTTTCTCCCTTTCCATTAAAAACTGCTCTTTTTCTAATCTGTGATTAGACAACCCCTTTAAAGAGCACAGTATAGAAAAGTCCATTAAGTTTTGGCTATTAAAACCATTTAATCCAGAAGTACACACCTACTATAAAAATACACAATGCTTTTCTTTTTTTTTAGGAACTCAGTGTTGATTTTATAAGTGTGTGCTTCTGGATTAGATTGTTTTAATGTTATGAAGAATTAATGAAATGATTCATTCTGACAAGTTTTGTATGTCTATATGCATATAGACCCTAGAATATAGATCCCTGCTAGTGACTTGAATGAAATATACAGAATGCTGTTTCACCAAAGGACATTTTAGAGGAAAACATTCAGATGCGCAAGTGACATGGGTCCATGCCAATCAATTCTATGTTGAGATGCTCAAGTGGCACCATGAGACAAGTGCCGGGCTGTTGACCGAATTATGAATATGGCAGGTAGAGCAAAATGATTGCTCAGAACAAAATCAGCCAGTGAACGGCCATGGACGCGTTCTAGCTCAGAAAGCCTGTGAAGCACCTGCTTCTCCATCAAATGAAGTTGCTACGAGTCCTCTATGATCAGATTTTTCTCCTTTCCAGTTAAAATGTAAACCTTCTAAGGAATCTAAGAAAGTTTAAATTTTAGGTAGAAAAAGAAAAAAATAAGAATAGCGAAGCTTTGTTTCAGAAGTAATCGGGTGGCGCATAAATAATTTGAAAATATTTTGACTGATATGCAGATATAAAATGCAGTGATAGATATTTGTTGAATTAAAAACTTAGATTTACAAAGGTATATGTATTCAAGTTTGATAAATAGGGCACAGTTTTCCTTATTTTAAAGGGCAGTTATACAAGAACCATGTTTGAAGAACTCAATGATACATTTATTTGATATAAGCAAAACTTTACTTGTCTGACTGAAAGTTTAATTAATTTAACTTGGTGGGGGGGAGGGAAGATTATTAAAAGTACATAGGATTAACAAAGAATTGGGTTTATTGCCATTAGGAAACCTTTTTCTTTTTAATTGCTAGTTTGAATTTTTCCTATGCATATGTAAGTTAGATATTGAACAAGGAAGACAAAAGAAGAAGCAAGGAGTTTGAGTTATAGTGCTGCCAAAGAATATTGAAGGAACCAGGAACTGTCAAAACAATAAACAAATCTGTCTTGAAAGAAGTACAGCCAAAATCATTCTTAGAGGCAAGAATGGAGAGATTCCATCTCGTGGACTTTGACTCCGATGTCGGGAGAGACCAGTCTTGGAGAAGGGCATCAGAGTTGGCGAAGCAGAGGGGTCGTAAAAGAGAAGGCTCTTGACAAGATAGATGAGCACAAGGGCGGCAACAATAGACTCAAACATAAGCCCCATCGTGGGGACGGCCCAGGACCAGGCCTTCAGTGTTTCGCTCCTTTGTGCACTGGTTGCTATGAGTCAGAACTGGCCGCATGTCACCTAACAACAACAACTTCAAAATACGATTCCCCGCACGTGGCCCCCATCAGACTCAACCAGAAAACACTCCTAAAGGTCAACCAACCGACCTTCAGCAAGTACAGCCTTTTCTTTTTTGTCATTATTTTTTTGGTTGCTGTTCTTGTTGTTTTGTTTTCTTCTGTTGCTCTGTCTTGCTTTGCCTTGTTTTTGTGCTTGCTATTATTTCTGCAGGTCTATCTAAATAGGATAGGCTGGATGTACAATGTGGAGGAGAAAATGATGCGCCAGTCATGGTGGGACGGGGGAGGGGGGAGGTGGAGGAAAGAAAGTGATGTGAATAAGCAGGGACAAGGGAACAGCAAGTGATCCGAAATCAGTGGGGAGGAGGGTGCAGGAGGCCTGATAGGGCTTGATCAAGGGTAATGTAACCTAGAGGAATCACTAAAACTCAAATGAAGACTGAACGTGATAGTGGGACAAGAAGAAAGTAAAAGGAAAGAAAGGAAAGAAATAGTAGACAAAGGGCATTCATACAAGTCTAACTACAGGCATGTACATATGTAAGTATATTTATATATGATAATGAGGAAATAGATCTATGTGCATATATTTATAAGTTTAGTATTAAGGCAGCAGATGCCTCCACTCAAGGACTTCCTCAATGCAAGAATACTTTGTTCTATTAAACTGGCATTCCATGGCACAATCACTGAAGACAAAGTGGGTGCATAAGCAAATGTGGTGAGGAAAGTTGATAGTGCCCGGCTATCAAAAGATATAGTGTCTGGGTTCTTAAAGACTTGAAGGTAAACAAGCAGTCATCTAGCTCAGAAACAAAAAAGGCCACAAGGAAGAAGCACATCAGCTTGTGTGATCATGAGGTGTTGAAAGGATCAGATATCTAAGAACAAAAAAATCCAATCATTGTGAATGAAGAGGAGTGTATACTGGGAACGCAAGGCCCATCTGTAGGCACTGGGACATCCCCTTACAGAAGGTTTGCACAGAAGAGAAAATCCAGTCAGGGTGAAGTGTAGCAAGATGAAACATACAACTTTCCTCAATTTCTTAAATGCTTCCTCCCCTGCCTCCTCCCCCACTAACATGATCCAAGTTCTAACTTAAAATCCAGCTAGAGCACAAGATGAACATTGGTACAGATAGGAACTGGAAATACAGGAATCCAGGAAAGATGATTCCTTCAGGACCAGTGGTGAAAATGGCGATACTGGGAGAATAGAGGGAAGGGGGGGTAGGAAGGGGGGACCTATCACAACGATCTACATATAACCTCTTCTCTGGGGGATGGAAAACAGAAAAGCGGGTGAAGGGAGACATTGGACATTGTAATGTATGATAAAATAATAATAATTTATGAATTATCAAAGGTTCATGAGGGAGGGGGAGTGGGGAGGAAGGGGAAAAATGAGGAGCTGATACCAAGGGTTCAAGTAGGAAGCAAATGTTTTGAGAATGATGATGGAAATAAATGTACAAATGTGCTTGACACAATGGATAGATGTATGGATTGTGATAAGAGCTATAAGAGCCTCCCATAAAATGATTTAAAAAAATCTGATTCATTATTTCACAGTGTAACTCCCATGTAAAGGTATATTCAAGTTATCAAACCATATAGTTTCAGGAAAAGGCTGATGTACTGGAAGTTCTCAGATGATTTTGAGAAGTCAGAACTTCATGGGAACCTAAACTTACTTCCTATTTTGTAGTAAGGCTAAATGCATATTTGCTTAGCTCCTTACGCTAACATTCCTGAAATTGTCTTTTCCATGACTTTTTACATTTCTCTTGAAAAGACTGGATAATTTGACCTGAAGGGCCATCTAACACTATTCAATCCATAAGGTCATTAAGACATCCAAGGAGATTGTTCAAGTATCATAAATGATACATTTAATGTTTTGTGTAATTGCTATAATAGATATTTATTCTTTGTGATTATCAATTTTGCTTAATAAGGTATAATTTAAATTGGTTGGATTGCTAACTGCTTTCTTTTAAATCTATTCGCTTACCTACAGTCAAAATTAAGACTTATCTTTTTCATATGCTGCTGCTACAATTTAGCATCCATATCCTACCTTGATTAAAATATGTGTGCTGTATTAGCTTAGTAAATATAGCACATGGGCATGGTGTACCCATGTTAAATAAATGAGTGTGTTCTATGCTACTTAAAGAAAATCATCTTAAGAGCAAGTTTTTACACAGGTTGAAAATGTAGAAAGAAGACAGAATGACTGATAGTATTTATGTATATATTGCTGATAGGTGCCATTGTGTAGGCTCCAACCCAGACGGACCTTAGGCACAACACAATGAAACACTGCTCAGCGCTGTGTCATCCTCACATTTGTTCCTGTGCACAAATCCACTGGTGTAGACACTGTGTCAGTCTAGCTCCTTGAAGGCCTTCCTCTCCCTCGCTGTCCCTTTACTTTTACCAAGCATGATATCTTTCCGCAGGAACTTGTCTCTCATGACAATATTACTACAGTATGTAAGATGAAGTCTTGCCATCCTTGTCTTCCAACACAAATTACTTTGAACTCCTAGCAGTCCATGGTACTTTCAATATTTTCATCAGCTCCATAATTCAAATGCATCGATTTTTTTGTCTTCTTTATTTAATGCCCAACTAATGCGTATGAAGCAGTGGAGCCTACCATGGTTTGGGTCACTGGCACTTTAGCTCTCAACGTAATATCTTTGCCTTTAAATATTCTAAAGAGATCTTGTGCAGCAGATTTACTCAATGCAGTACATCTTTTGATCTCTTGACAGCTATTTCCATGATTCGTTATGAACTCAAGCAAGACAAAATCCTTGACTATGTCATCCTTTTTCCTACTGGTCCAGTTGTGAAGATTTTGCTTTTCTTTACATTGAGGTTTCTTTTCATACTGAAAGCTACGATCCTTTATCTCCAACAAGTGCTTCAGGTCATCCTCACTTTTCAGCAAGTAAGGTTGTGTCATCTGCATACTGCTGGTTGCCAATCAGCCTTCTTCCAATCCCAATGCTACATTCTTCTTCACATAATTCAGTTTCTCTGATGATTTGCACAGCACACAGATTGAACAAGTATGATGAGAGGATATAACCCTGACACACACCTTTCCTGATTTTAAACTATGCAGTATTTCCTTATTCTTGTCACACAACTGCCTCTTGATCCATATACAAATTCCAGATGAACCTCATGAAGTGTTCTAGAATTCCCATTCACCTCAGGGTTATCCAAAGTTTATTATTGTCCACAGAGCTGAATGCCTTTACATAGTCAATGAAATACAAGTAAATATCTGTTTTAGAAAGGGTTCTCTAGAGAAATACAACCAGGACACTAATAATTATATATATATATATTTATATAGATAGATATCTACATAAGAAAACAAACAGTTAATTAATCTTTAAAGCAGGAAGAATAGCTTGATGCAACTAACTTCTGTGAGATACCTAATACACTGGCAGCCCTTTGAGTCTTGAGGACCACTGGGTAGTCCTCTGTAGAGCAATTCAGGTTATCCCGCCACAGGCAGCAAGCAGCAAGGCAGGTCACCAACAGTCAGTCAGATAACAGGGTCTGACAGTCCCAGCTCAAGAGACGTATATTCCAGTAGTGTGGCGAAACAGAACTTGAAGGAACTTCAACTCACAATGACATGGTCTTCGGGTAGTGTAGTTTGCAAATGAAGGCACAGAACAAATAAGGCAGCTGGCTACAGCTGGTCTGAAGATCCAAGAACAAGAGACAGAAAGGTGAGGCTTCCTGAGCCATTTATATCTCCACCCTTCAATTAATTTCACATGTGTTGATTGACCATGTCGGAACAACAAACCTATCTATCTTCATAGGCCATGTTGGCACAATAAACCTATCTGTCACAACATCTTTCTGGAATTCTCTGCTTTGAATCAAGATCCATCTTTGCAATGATATCCTTTGTCCCATGTCCTTTCCTGACTAGGATCTGAATTTCTGGCTGGGCTCTGTCAATGTCATGCTTAAACTGTTGCTGGACGATTCTATGCAAATGTTTTCATGTGTATGATATCAATGATATTGTACTATAGTTTGGATATTCTGATGGCTCACGTCTCCTTGGAATGGGCACAAATATGGAGCTCTTCCAGTCAGTTGACCAAGTAACTGTTTTCCAAATTTTCTGAGCACTTCCAGTGCTTCTTCAGCTTGCTGAAACATTTCTGACTTCATTCTCTCTTTCATTTGATTTAACTACTCTACAATTAAGAGCAAGTTTCACAGTCTCTTCTGGCATCCACTTTGATCTTTTCTTTCTTTCTTGTCTCTTTAATGACCTTTTGCTTTCTTCATGATTGATTGTTTTGATGACTTCCCACGACTCATCAAGTCTTCTGTCATTAGTGTTCAAAGTGTCAAATCGGTTCTTGAAATGTTACTGACATTCAGGTGGGATAGACTCACGGTCATATTTTGACTCTTGTGGACTAGTTTTAATTTTCTTCCGCTTTATCCTGAACTTGCATGTGAACAATTGATGGTCTCTTCCACAGTTGGCCCTGGTCTGGTTTTAGCTGCTGATATTGAGCTTCTCCATTCTGTCCTCTCACAGATATTGTCAATTTTCTTTCTGTGTATTCCGTTTGGGGAAGTCCATGTGCATAGCAACATGTATAGTGATGTGCACAACCAATTACTATTCCTTCCTCTTTATTTCCAACTTTTGCATTCCAATCACCAATAATTACCAATGCATCTTGATTCCAGGTTTGATTAATTTCTACCTGAAGTTGTTGGCAGAATTCTTCAGTGTCTTCAATACTAGATTTGATAGTTGTTGCATAAATTTCAATAATAGTTGTATTGACTGGATTCCCTTGAAGACATAGAGACATAATCCTATTCAAGACAGCATTGTACTTCATGATAGACTTAGAAAGCTCCTTTTTGGCAATGATGCTGTGCCATTCCTCTGGACTGTGTTATTTCTGTTGATGGTATCATTTCTGGACTAATAAAGCATGTTATTTTCCAATTCAAAATGGCCAACACCAGTCCATTTCAGCTCACTAGTGCCTAAGATATGATTTTATGCGTTCGATTTCATTTCAATTTTGCTAAATTCATACTTTGCATGCACATTCCAAGTTCCATTCATTAGAAGATTTTTACAGCTGTTTCTCCTTACCTTCAGTTGTGCCCCATCAGCAAGTGAAGATTCAGAAAGCACTATTGTCACAGATGTGTTAGTCCGGGTAGAGCAGAGAAATTCATAGACACGCATATGGCTATAGGAGAAAGGCTTATATACAAGAGGAATGGAACAGTGAGAAAGCATTACAACCCAGTCCAGTTCAAAGCCGTAAGTCTGATATTAGCCCATACATCTGATACCAGTCCATAAAGTCACGAAGTCACAGGCCAGTGGGTGCAGAATCCCGGTGCTGGCAGGGGTATCCTCGTGTCCTCCCAAGCATCTCAGCACTGGCAGGAGTCTCCACATGGCTACTCCAGCCCCAGAGGTTTGGCTCTTTCAGGGCAAGCTCATGTGGCCTTGTCTCTGGCTCCTCCATTCTCCAGGAATTTGCATGGGTCAGCATGCTCTCATCTTGTCTTGTCAGTAGTTCATCATCTCAGAGACTCAGTCTAGTCTCTCCTCCAATTGAGAAATACCACAAGACTTCCTAGAATTCTCAGGAGAAAGCCATGCCTACACAGAGACCTCATAGTCATTGGTAGCTCCAGAGTGACAGTCTAGACTCCAACCCTACACTCCTAATCATGAAATTGACATTAATTACATGACCTCCATAGCAGGTTTTAGTTTACTCAAGTAATCATTGTTGATTTCCCTCCAAGAAATTAGCTCCCCTTCAGTCACATTTCTAGTGAAATGGGGCTATTTGAATATATATATTTATATATATATATATTGAATATATATATTTATATATAACCAAATCCACTGCCATCAAGTTGATGCCCACTCATAGGGGCCCTATACAGACACACATAAAGCTATTGATTAACCGTGACCATATCAATTTGTCATCTGCAGACCAGCTTCTGCTTTGTTGACCTGCTAAGGCATTAAATTTGACCATAAATCCCCCTTCCTCCAGATTTACTATATTATTCTAAAGGACTACTATGCTGAGTTGAAGGCCATCAGTAAAAATCAAGGTTTCTAGAATTCCAAGATGACAGGGTTTCTGCATTATAACTGATCCCCCAATGTCAAGAATACAGATTAACCACTAAAGAGATGATGTATGCCTATAAATTCTATATGTGGGAATATAAGGGGCATTTAAAGAGTCTCCCCTGTAAGTTAAGAGTCCGCTTGGGGTAGTGGTTAGGAGCTGCACTGCTGTTACGAGGTCAGTCATTCAAAACCCCCCAGCTGTTGCTCAAGAAAAATGGGGCTTTCTAGTCCCATAAAAAGTTACAGTAACACATAAAAAGAACCACCGTCTGGTAAATCCATAGGGGTATTTTTACCCTGCCTTAGAGTGGCAGTGAGTTTCATTTGAGCTTCTTTTTGTTGTTTTGGTTTTTTGGGGGGGCATCACTGTCCTCTGGTGGTGGGAGTAGGAGGCCCAGCCGTTGCTCCTGTGGAGCTGGAATTGAACCTCCATCCCAGTGGGCCGCAGTCCCGCACACAACCACTATGCCACCGGGGCTCAGCCCTGAGCTTCTTTATATGTTACTATTTTTCTCATATCTCTCAAGTGGTTTGAGTATGTAAATAGTGTGCCTCTCAAATTGAAAAACTCTATTGACAAAATTTATAAAAATCGTGATTAGAGAAGCTAATGAGATTTGAGCTAAAGAGAACAACAGTAAGATTTCCTGTTAAGTTCCAAAGGAATTGTTTCATGTCTTCATAGATAAGCCATTTCAGTGTCCATATTCATGCACAACTTGAGATTGTTTGCAGAATGGAGCTGCTAGTGATAATATTTAGATAATAACAAATATCTCATAAGACATATTGTACTTAGTTTTATATGCCGTTTTTAAATATTTTAAACATTTCTGCCTCTGGTTTTCATGGAAGTTCAGGTAAGCCACATGCAAACCATTGGCTCCAAGAGAGGTGGCTTTAGGGTCTTTAAAACAGACCCAAACAGGGCTGAGCCCCAGTGGCGGAGTGGTTGTGTGCGGGACTGTGGCCCACAGGGTTGGCAGTTCATATCCGGGAGCATCTCTCCAGGAGCAAGGCTGGGCCTCCTACTCCTACCAGGGGGCAGTGATGCCCACAAGAAATAAACAACAGACCCAAACAAAAGTTGAATGTCTAAAAGATATTTTGAATTTGAATGAGAGTCCAGAAAGACCAGCAGGCTTTTTTTTTTTTCCTAGCAAAGCACCCTTTGCAGAATTCACTCTGTTTAGACAATTGACTCCAAATGTGAAAATCAAACTAGTCATTTGGGTTTATGACAGGCCTTGTCATCATTTAACCCGATCTCCTAAGCAATGTTATCTGTCTATTGCTTATAATCCGTTTACCACTCCCTTAATTGTGCATTGTAAAAACCAGTTCTTCAAAGGAAGCATCATCTCCTCGATCAGGGTCAAATTTTCATCTGAGAGGAGAACGGAAGGAAACACAAAACCCCCTACCATACCACCTTGTTCCATTCAGTAGGTCCCAACTCACAGACAGGCACGATAGGGCAGAGTAGGAAGGCCTCTCTTTTCCAGAGTAGAAAATCTTATCTGTCGCTCATGGGGTGGCCGGTGGTTTTGAACTGCTGACCTTGTTGGCAGCCATCCAATGAGCAACCACTATGACACCGTGGGCCACCCTAAGTGGCCCACACCATGGCGGTCAGTGAACTTCTCTAGAAATTCCTGACCAAAAGTGGACAGGGGGTGCATAACTAAGAAGGTGATTTCACTATTATTTGGAGATAAAATGAGGAAAGACAAAGTGCCCTTGAAGAAAACTGTCAACGTGCTAGTGTAGAACCCCTCCCTCCCCCCAATTGAAAAATCCACCTTCTCTTATGTTGCGAATCATGCACTTTATACCGGATCTGTTTTCTGCTTTTGGCGGTCCTCAATTTTAGATAGCTTTCTTTATAGGCCCTCTCAGAAGAACCTGATTTGGGAACCCCCCCGCTCAAGTTTATCCCACACACACCTGCTGCTGAGTAAAGGAACAGACACACTCATTTAGTTCTAAAGGTCATACATCCGAGGGTGAGAAGATGTGGAGGACTGCTGTCTAAAGGTTATGGATGGCGTGGAATCACTTGATTTGGGTTCAAAGTTCTAATACTTTCCCGTTCCCCAACAACTGACATCGTGAACCTATTATCTATTTACACTTTTCAGGTTTACCTTGTTTTATATGACGGATGTTTGTTTTATAAGCTACGGTAGAACTGCCCCTGTGAGTTTCCAAGACTTTGTAAAGGTAAAAAGCTATAGATAGAGTAGCAGGAGACAAGTGGTTCTGTCTTAGTAAATTAGTGTTATTCATATCGCTACCAAGTGTCTACTCCTTACTGTTTTCATTTTCTTTTGTAGAACAGTTTTATTGGCATTTAATTTACATATACAATTCATTAGTTCAATCATATTAAAAAGAGTTGTATAATCATCACCACAATGCGTTTTGGAACATTTTCTTCATTCTTGTACTCATTAACTCCCCATTTTGCCCCAACGTCTTCTCCCAGATGACAGAAAAGACCTTGATCCCGTAACTACCTCTATAGATTCACCTATTCTGCATTTCATATACAGAAATACACACAAAGCATAACAAAATAAAACAAAAATCTCAATCTAAAAGGAAACAGGAAACATTAAAAACTAGAACAAGTTTAAAATGGGTCAAAAAGGAAACCAAATGATAAGGTGTTAAATTTTAACCTAACTGTAATAATCTGTAATAAGCCTCTTTCATTGTCTTAAAGTGTTCTGTCATCTAAATGTTTACTTATCTCAGTTAATGTTCCATGTATTTTAGTCTAAAAGACTTTCCTATGTACTTTTATTTTTTACTAGTATTTTAAATTCTGTCATTATTTAGATTAATATTAGTCTTAGATTTACCAAACATCTCATAAAAGCTATTTGTGTTATTTCTCAAGCTGATAATGCTGCCTGTCAAGTCAATCATACATATGGAAACTAAAATATGAATGGATTTTGAGCTCACATTGAATTTAAGCCTCAGCGGAAGAACAGTTCGTTCTCATAATGTGGCCCTATTAGATATTTGCCCCCATGAAGTGATCACTGAAGATATCGGTGCATAGCAAAGTGTCATAAAGAAATCAAGAGGGGTCTTAATGGCTTGTCTTAAACAGTCATCTAAATAAGGAGTCAGCTAAGCCTACAAGCTGAATGCATCACCATTCCATTTGTCTATTGTAGCTTGAAATCAATGATTTTCTCAGCAACGGATGAAGAGTCGGCAGAGGAAAGGGACAGGGTCCCTTACGTCACAAGCCTCCGCCTCCACTCTCCCGCCCTCCCAGCTAACAACAGGGCTTTGCTTTCCTTTGCAAAGAGCTCAGCAGGCCTCTGGTGGTGGGGACTGTGGAAGAGTGTGCGGGACCTATGGTAAGTGGGGGGAATGACTCTATTCAGGGTGAAAAAGCAGGAGGCCCAGAGAAGGTCATTCTGCAGAGGTTTGGGGTAAGAGACTAAAGCCATGATACAGATTGGAGATTCTGCCTTTGGCCTGGGCACAATCATTTATTTAAATAGAGAGCTATTTTGTTTTATTGCTTCCTGAGCAGCCTGGGCACCCCCTTAGCAATCTGGATGGTGGATAACTTGAAAAAAGTTAATATCCCTCTCTTGAACCTCCTTGAAAATGTCACACGGAGCCTTGACAGCCTGTCAAGGCTCCAGCCGCCCTCCCCCCTTCTCCTTCTTGGGCTCCTAAGACCTAGAAGTCAAAACTCCTTTCTCTGAATACTTAAACCCCCATGTATCTTTCTTTATTGGTTTGGTTAGGAGGCAAGGTCACACCAAGGGCACTGGCTTAGTGAGCTACTGGTTCACTGGGAAAAGATGAATAACAAATCAGCTGAGTCACATGAAGCCCTCCCCACCCCCACCCCCCACCCCCCACCTTTCCGGATGGCATTTGGCAAAACAGCTTCCTGAGGTAGGCTAAAAAGACAAACCTCACTGCTGTCCCCAATGCTAAACTCAACCGCCCTGACCACAGGGTCTGTAGCCCAAGCGTGCCCCCAGCTGTCGGCCAGAGCCGCTGGACAGATGCTGGCTCTCAGACACCGGTGGACTGACAGGAAGACGGGTGTACAATTTCACTCTCGGTGTCTGGGCTGTTGGGCCCAAGACCACAGGGGGCATGTGAGAAGAATCCTGGAAAGCAAGGGGAGGGGCTACTTATCCTCCTCCTGGAGGTTCCCTTGGCCACAAAGCTCGGGAAAGATAAGAAAAACAGGTGAGCGGCTCTTTTTAGGGCCAGGGTCCTCAATCTATGGCCCACGGGCCCAGGGCATTTATCCGGCCCTGCCGTCACTGCTGCCCAACTCATCCCGGACCCGCAGTGAATGTGTTCATTGTTTTTGTTTTTGTTTGTGTGTTTGTGTGTCTGTGTGTGTGTTTGTGTGTGTGTGTGGCATCACTGCCCTGGTGGGAGTAGGAAGCCCAGCCTTGCTCCTGGAGAGCCGCTGCTGGATTTGAACCATCAACCCTGTGGGCTGCAGTCCCGCACACAACCACTGCGCCCCCGGGGCTCAGCCATTTGTTTTTGTTTTTAACTATGGTCCAACCAGCCTGAGGCAACAATGAATTGGCCCCCTGTTTAAAAAGTTCTGTGACCCCTGATTTAGAGGCTTCTTAGTACCCATCTCCCACTCCCCTCCCTTCCTGGCCCTGACCAAACCCAACCCAACCCACAGTCACCCAGCGGAGGCCCACTCATAGCGGCCCTATCGGACCGGGCCCAACTCCCCCGTGTGTTTCCAAGACTTTATGGCAGTACAAAGCTAACCGTCCGGATGATCCATTACAAATCGCGCCACGTGATCCACTTCACTCTTCACGTCCACGTGGTCCCTCCCAACAGCGATCAGAACAGCCAATGGGGTCCAACCATCTGAGCCCTATAAATCCAGCGCCATACCCTTAAGATTTTGGTAGCCTCTGTTAGGCTTCTCCAGTGGGTAATATCTCAGTTCTTGGTTTTGCATGGTGAAAGAATTCATACCGAAGCCACCTTTGTCATTCAAATGGGTTTTGATGAAGGACCAGACAAGTTTCAGATTTTACACTCTCAAAAGTGTTCACAACTGGGTCCGAGTAAGTTCGTGGAAAAGAGCGCCCACAGGTGCAGAACTGGGGTGGCGGGCATCCCAGTGACTGAGGGATCAAGGGAGCAAGGGGGAAGAGGGCATGGAGGTCAAAGAGGGGCCCAGAGAGTCTATGGGCACCGAGTTCACCCAGAGTGGGCACAAGCAGGGTAAGCGGGGGTGGCTTTCCCACAACCAGCATATTTCAAGCCTCTGGTTGGGGAAGCAACGTTGCTGGTTGCCCCTATTGGCTAGGTTAAGCCCACCTGGGTGATGACATGAGCCTGGTTTGGACCATCCGGGGGTACCGCCCACCTGGCTCAGGGGCTTTAGTAAGAGCATGCTCAGTTTGGGGTTTTCAGAGGTATCTAAAGGTTGCCTGATCTTTTTCCCAACCTCCTTGAAGGGGGCCTTTGCAGGCATGGAAGGGACAACCCCTTGTCTCTAAATCTAGCTATCTGACAGTTCTTCGAACCATGAGGCAACCTGCTACGTGATGGAAGCGCACTTTGTGTATGAAATCTTTATTCTGCTCATCTTCTTGCGCCGTCTCGGTGTCTTGACTGTGTGGCAGCCTCTGCTGTGGTGGCAAGCCAATGGAGGAAACTTGCCAGTTTTGCTTGAGGAAGAAAAGCCCAGCCACATGGACTTTGGCCACATAACAAGAGCCCTGTCTTTCTCTTTCTTGGAACTGCTGGGTTTTAAACTGCCAGGTAGCAGCCCAACACCACCATGACACCCCCAGGCAGTAAATTGGGGTGCAGATATGCTGGATCCGAAACTTATGAACTCCCCACCCCCTAGCCCCCCAAGGCCTTAAGACCAGTCATAAATAGAGGCCGTGCTTAATGGCTTCTTGCAGATAAAAGGCTCGGATACGCTTCTTTTCCTCATAATGGCCCTTGAGGCGAATGCCATAAAAAGGAAACTCGAAGATTGCTTTACAGCCCTGGGAAGCTAGTTATCAGTGGGCGGTGGCCCCTGCTTCTTAACACGTTGCCTCTTGTGGACAACCAGACCCCTCTGGAGCCCTGCACCCACTTCCAGCATCATCACAACAGGATGAGAAGGAGGTAAAACCGTATCTGGGGAAGGGCACGTTTTAACCCACGTCGACCCTCGCCCTCATCCTCTGTTTTTGAGGAACGTCTGAAAGGGGGAACGGAAACACTCAAGGGACTTTGGTCCTGAGTTGTGGATCTCCTAGGAACTCTTCTCAGAAACAGGGTTTTTAAGGCAGTCTTGGCTGAGCTCTCTTAGGCTGCCTGCTCGAAGGCAGAAGGCAGACAGATACTCCTTGGGGTGGTGCAGGAGGTCTGGAGGCACGAGAGTTGAGTCTAGGCACTGAAAGAGTGGGGCACTGTGGAAGAAGCCCATGCTGTGTTAGGGACCTACCTCCTCAGTAGACAGACACCTGGAATCAGGTTTGAGGGGCTGTGCATTCTCAGGGGGAACTGCATACTGGAGGTTGACTTTTGCATCTGCTTTCTGACTTTTTGTTCTGATTCCAGGAAAACATCAAAACAGTGGTTAAACAGAAATGAAAGGGAGTGATGTGTAAGAATAAACAACTGACAACAAACTCTGCCCCTAAGGATATTTTTTGTACAATTCTTTATTATGGAAATTATTTTCCCCCATGCCTTAAAAGATAGAATGGCTTAAAGCAGTGTCTTTCACATTTACCTTAAATTGTGCGGGACTTGATAACACCCTTGTGGCAGGGTCCCAACCCCCACCAAGTTTTTATGTAGTAGATCTGGGGTCTGAGGCACCCTGAGAATTTGCAGCTTCAAGTTCATAGGTGATGCTGCTGATCTGAAAGACACACTTGGAGATTGACCGGTCTAAGAAATTCCTACATTTCCTCTACTGTGTTTCTTCAATTCACACCCCATCTCCTGCAACTTGCTTTATTTCCTTTAGCATTTAATTTAATTTTTATTTTTAATTGGGTGTTTGTACAATACATCCATTGTGTCAAACACATTTGTACATTTGTTGTCATCATCATTCTCAAAACATGTGCTTTCTGCTTGGACCCTTGGTATCAGCTCCTCATTTTTCCCCCTCCCTCCTTGCTCTTCCTCCCTCATGAACCCTTGATAAATCATAAGTCATTATTATTTTGTCATATCTTACACTGTTGATGTCTCCCTTCACCCACTTTTTTGTTGTCTGTCCCCCAGGGAGGACGCTATATGTAGTTTCTTGTAATTAGTCTCCTCTTTCTACCCCACATGCCCTCCACCCTCCCAGTATTGCCACTTTCACTACTGATTCTGAAGGGATTATCTGTCCTGAATTCCTTTCCAGGTCCTATCCGTACCACTGTACATCCTCCGGTCTAGCCAGATTTGTAAGTTAGAACTGAGAGCATGATAGCAGGGTGCGAGGAAGCATTTAAGAACTAGAGGAAAGTCGTATGTTTCTTTTTTTTTAATATTGATTTTATTGGGGGCTCTTATAACACTCAATACATCATTCGTATTAAGCCCACTTGTACACATTCACTTACAAACATTTTCTACTTGATCCCCTGGCATAAGCTCCTCTTTCCCCCTTTCCTCTAGTTCTTCTTAAATTCCAGCTCCCCATATTTCCCTTCCCCCTTTCCCTTCCCCATGAACCACTAATAATTTACAAGTTGTTATTATCTCTTCATACTGTACACTGTCCAATGTGTCACCTCATACCCCCCCTACTGTCCACACCCCAGAGAGGAGGTCACATGTAGATCCCTGAAATTAGTTCTCCCTTTCTACTCCACCACCCCTCTACCCTCCAAGTGTCACCACTCATCCCACTAGTACCAAGGGATCATCAATCCTAAATTCCCCATGTTTCCGACTCCAGTATACATGCCCTGGTCTAGCTAAATCTGTCTGGCAGAATTGGGATCATGATAGTTGGTGGGAGGAAGCATTTGAGAACCAGAGGAAAGTTGCACATTTTCATTGCTACTACACTGTACCTAGACTGGCTCATCTCCTCGCTGCAACCCCTCTGTAAGAGGTTGTCATTTCCCTTATTGATGGATTTTGGGTCCCCAATCTGAACTCCCCCTCATTATAATGACATAATTTTTAGGTCTTTGATGCTTGATACCTGATCTCTTTGACACCTCATGGTCACTCAGGCTGGCGTGCTTCTTCCATGTGGGCTTTGTTGCTTCTGAGCTGGATGGCTGCTTGTTTACTTTCAAGCCTTTAAGACCTCAGAAGCTACATCTTTTGATAGCCGGGCACCATCAGCTTTCTTCACCACATTTGCCTGTGCACACATTTGTTTTCAGTGATCGTGTCAGGGAGGTGCACATCATGGAATGCCAACTTATAGAACAAAATGTTCTTGCACTGAGGAAGTACCTTGGTGGAGGTCCAATGCCCATCTGCTGTTCTAATTCTAACCCTATAACCATACTGATCGATTTCCCCATCATCATATATGAATATATACACCTATGTACATGCCTATATTTAACCTCTATAAATGTCCTTTACTCCCAATTCTTTTCTCTATTTTCTTCCCTTCCTACCATCATGCTCAACCTACATTTGGATTTCAATATTTTCTCTCTGTTATATTAGTCTTAATCAGTCCTTATTGGACCACCCCCCCACCCCCAGTCACCGACCCTGAACCACCCACTACCCCATCCGTGGGTTGGCCAACACCCCCCTGCCGCATCTACCCTGGTACCATCAGTCCCATTGTCCCAACCCCCATCCCACGCATCCAGCCCACCCCATCCAGATAGACCTGCAGAGAAAACAACATGCTCAAAAAAAGGGCATCCCAAAACGAATCATCCAAAGAAAAGAAAACAATGAAAACATCAACAAAAATTCCCCAATGTCCGACATATACACCTACATGAAAAAAACAAAAACAAAACAAAGATCATAACAACACAAAAACCTGAAAATAGTTTAAGGTCTGTTCGTGGACCTTCAGGAGTGTCTCCTGGTTGAGTCAGATGGGTGCCACACTCTGGCCAGAAAGTATATATTTGGTGCTCCATCTGGAGCTCCATGCTCTGTCACACACCCTTAGTCTTTTGCCATGGTGTGGTTGGGTCAGACGGTATAATCCTGATCCTGTTTCTCCATTGGTGACCCTGAAAGGCCTTAGGTCAGTGAGGGTAGCTGTATTTCATATTGGGGCCGGCCATATGGTCCTCTCTTTGTATTGACTGTTCACTGTATTTAAGTTTGGTTCCTGTTTTCCTGTGGAGATATAAAAAATGCACTCCCCTTGGGTGGGTTAGTACCCCATTCCCTCTCTACATGACACAATCTGACTCCCCACCTCCCAGCGTCCCACCCTAGTTGGCTAACATATGTAGCCCTGGATTTGGTCTGGCCCCAGCTGTACTATCTGGACCAATGCCCTTTTGCATTTTTAAAATTATTATTAAGCTTGCATCAGCAGACTCATATTGTACATGTCCTTTTGTGCTTGGCTAACTTAAATTAGTATAATTTCCTCCAGTTCTTCCCAAGCAGAGATGTGCTTCATGTGTTCATCACTACTTTTCAGCGATGCATAGTACTCCATTGTATGTATGAAAGTTTCATTAAAAGTTTCATTGGTGCTATACTGCATTTTAACTGACTCATCTCTTCTCTGTGACCCTTCTGTAAGGCGATGCTGGAGCATTTAAAAACAAATCCTACGTTCTTTCACCCTTACGTGTAATTCAGTAGTTAAGTTAGCCAGAGGACTAAATGTGGTGGGAGATACTGAATGAGTCTCTTATCTGCATACCCTTTGAGGAGAAATTTCAGTCTTCCTTCTGGTCTTTCCACACCAAAGTTTATTGCTGGGGAAACAAGGTTGGAGTTTGCCTGTCACTGTTTCAGCCAAAGACAGTGGGGTTTGCTCCCACCAAACTGATTTAAAGATTCAGTGAAAATCAAACAAGTTAGATACCTTAAACTATGTGACAAAAAAACAAACAAACCCCAACCACACAAAAATCCCAACAGATGATGTAATAGTCCCCAGAGATAAACAAAGGATCCCGAACAATGTGTTCTGAGCACCCTAAGCAATGTGAATAAAGTTTACAGAAAGACACTTTACATTTCCCTAGAGGATGATCAAGTCAACTATTGATATCTACATCTCTCTAGGGACTATAAGACACCCACCCGCACCCCCAGGTGCCATTGCGTCTCTAAATTGTCCTGAGTGAGAACATCCTTACTGATTAAATTAAAAGGAATTTTTACTGCAAGAAAGTTAATAGGCATGTTAAAGTAAATCTTAAACTATGTTACATTTCATGTACTTTGATTAAGAGTACATAGTCTTTCACCCCTCTATCACATCCAGAGCTTCTTTCTGTCACAGCTGGGCCAACCACTTAATTCTGAGATCACCAAACTGAATTTCTTCTCCAATAAGGCACTTCAGATTTCACTAACTCCACTGAGTTCCTGCAAACTGGCCCGCTTCTTGGGAGCCACTTGACTCCTCTCCCAGCATCCAGTCGTTATCCTCTGTCTGTCATCCTGTATTCCCAGGGTCACTACTTATGTTGAAGTGTTTTCCTAATATGGCATCTACCCCAAGCCTAGGTGTCCTCCCTGAGAATGATCCTTAAAGTTTAGTGGTGGTATGGAATCCTGGTGCTATTTGGAGTCAGTGATCAGAAGGGTACCCAGCTCGGAGTCCAAGAGTCTCTCTGGAGGACCTATATCTATCGTCCCTGGTATTCGAGATTCCAGCCCCTGGTTTCTGGGAATGCTGCAATAAACTCCAGCCCAACTCCCTGATGATGGAGGATTTTGTCACATTCTACTTGTGTTACTTCTATTCTGTGAGACTCTGAGTTCCCATTGATGCTTGTGAAGTTTTAAATCATGCTTCTCCACCCAGAACCAATTGCCCTTATATGGGCTGCTAACTCATAGCACCCTGTGTGTGTCAGAAGAGAGCTGTGTTGTGCAGGGACTTTGCCCACTAATGTTTCAGAAATAGATACCCAGACCTTTCTTCCAAGGGCCTCAGAGTAGACCTGAAACTTCAATCTTGCACTTAACTGTCAGTATGTTAGCAAATAGCACCACCTGGAGATTCCTACACTCTCATGTAGGCCTGGGGGTGGAAAAAATATGCTTCCTTTCCTTTCCTCCCCATGGATTAGAATTCCTCTTTCCTACCTCAACTCACTCCCTCCCTCCCCTTCTTTGCTCTCCACGGAGCCCTCTGTTATGAAGTTTGCTCTCATACATATTAGCTGTTCTCTCCTCTGGCTTTCCAGAAAGCTGTACCATGTTTTCATTTCCCCATTTGCTGCTAAAGAAAGCCCCAGATGAAGTGGGACCCTCCTCCCCCAAGGCCGTAATTAAAGTTTCAGTTGGCTTCATTGTCTATGCTTTGCTCCTTTCATGAGCCTCTACTCAACTGACTTTTTTCCTGTTTTCTTCTGTGTCCTTCACATTGCCTTTGGTAGTCTTTTTCAAAGAAAATGAGAAGTATTTACTCTCGCAAATAACCCAACTGTTTGGTAGGCTCCCTCTCTCAGTTGAAGTTAGCTGGGGTCATAGTTTTCCCACTTCTAACAGGAAGGGGATTGAAGTCACGGTGTTGTGAAGATGGCACGAGATGAGGCAGTATTATGTTCTGCTGTGGATTGGGTCACTATGGTTAAAATTGATTTGACAGCATCTAACCACCACCAGGAAGAGGAGGCCCTGGGTGGAGCAAATGGCTAAGCACTTATTGCTCACTGAACGGCTGGAGTTATAGGTCCCCACAGAGGCGCCCCACAGAAGTAAGGCCTAGTGATTTACTTCTCAAAAATCAGCCAGTCCAAACTTTACGGAGCACAGTTCTGTTTTGACACTCAGAGAGGGTCCAGAAATCTGAATCAGTCAGTGGCAAAGGGTAAGCTAGTGTCAGAAAGGGAAGCCATGTGACACTGGGGGAAGATTTGGAATGGGAAGATTTGAGTGCCAGCTATGGTTCTATTTTTTCATGCCAGATTGAATATTGCTGGAGTCAACTTTAGGACTTTCAGTTGCCTCATTCCTTCATTCATCCATCACATATATATTGAGCATCTCTTGCATGTTAGGTTCAAATCCAGGTTGTGGGGACATAGCAGGGAACAAAGCAGACATGACACTGCCCTTGTGCAACTCAGATTTTAATTGGGGAGATAAGTGAATGAAATACAATATCATGAGAAGGTGCTAAGGTGAAATATGAAGGCAGCTACCCAAATCCATTGTCATCACTCAGAGCTACTCTAAACAGGGTTTCCTGGTCTATAAATCTCAACAGAAGCCGACAGCTTCATTTTTCTTCATTAGGATCATAATCTGAATGAATTACTTCTCTTTCTGTTTTCCCTAGGCCCACTTTTGCTTGCCTATAAAGCTGTTAAAAAGCCATTGCCTGAGGACATGTTAGTGCACTCACAGCTCAACTTACTCATCAGTGTGTGCCTACTATGTGCTCTTTAGGCTGCTCTTGTCTGTAGGCTTGCAATGACTCAGAGTCACCTCATTGGCAGTGGGTTTTCGCTTATTTGTTTATTTTTGTCTAACGCTCACGGTTTATGTGGTAATGGCCAGTCTCCTTTTGGTCTTCTCCCTCACTCTTAAAATGTTCCCCCTCTTTTTTTTTTTCTTTTGTCTTTAGAAAGATGTAGGACATTGTCTACTTTCGACTCTTAGGTCCCTGGTTATACCCATTCACATTCCTGGGGTTTTGTGACCACCCTGTTTTCCTAAAATGAAACTGCAGGGATCTGGACTGATTGCTGGTTCTTTGTGTATTTAGTGGTCTATTGGTCTCAGAAGAAACTAGTCTCTCCACAGTTGTCCCTCCCTGCACTCAGGTCTCCAAAGGGGAAGCTGGCACTTCAAATTACAAAGCCAAGGGAGTGTGTGACTTGGAAGCAATCCTGCTGATTAGGGCAGGGGGGTGATGTGGCTGCAGCGACTGGTAGTGAGTCAGTCACCCCAGTGTTTCTCAGGCCTGAGCTGTAGAAAACGAACCATCCAAGGTCTCATTCCTAGAAAATATTTTCTGCTTATAACCATCCTTAAGAAGCTGCAGGAAAGAGAAGCAAGGGATGGGTCTCCATTTGGGAAGACACTTCTCCAGAAAGAAATCCTGCAGCAAGCTGGATTGGAGGAAGCAATTCCACTGAAGGCTGTGTCTTAAGGGTCAAAGAAGCTCTGAGTATAGCAGCTTGGCAGGAAGGGAGAAGCAGCTGAAGGAAGAGGATGTGGTTACTTTGCAAGATCTTGGTTCTGTTGCAGGATGAAAAAGTTGTAACAGGTACCGATGCTAGCCTAGCGTTTAGTGAGGCAATATGCGTTAAAACTGCTTGTATGTATGCGTGCAAAGTTTGTTTAGGTCTTTCAGGTGATAAATGCTATTTACTGAGGAGACAACCATATCTCACAAGAGCAATCATGACAGAATAGGTCCTTGAAATGCAGCCACTATAATGACCTCACTGAAAAACAAAACAAAACAAAAACCAAATATAGAATACTTTAATTTTTGTCCTAAAAAGAAAAATCAGTTAAATATTTTTAGCATTTTTTAGTTATCCTTTGTAAGCATGTAACGTTCACAACATTCAATATAAGGGGAAAAAAAACTTTAGGGTGATGAGATTATGGGCGATTAAATTAGCTTCCATGTCATGAGTTTTATTTTTTTGTTACATAATCTTTATCATTAAAAATCATACATGGAAAACAAATGGAAATATTTCATGTTACCTTTAGAAACCACCTATTTCAACGTCTTCATTTTGAAGTCATGACCCTTAAGGTACAGAGAGTTGGGGCGAGCTGCCGGACCCCCGACCCCAGTCTCCAGGATCCTAGATCCTCCCTACACCGTTCTGATAAAAACACCCTGTCAATGCAGTACTAACTTGGTTTAGATCCATGCAGTCTGCTGGAAGAAGCTGAAGGGAGTCATTCAATGATATTGTCTTAGGCTCCTGAGTTGGAACATTTGCTACTTTTTTCAAACAGTATTTTCTTTTGTTTGTTTCTCTGATCAATTATGAAACGAGTGCAAACTCTTCTCCAGCCCCCACCATCCTCAAAGGAAGACATGAACTGTCTGTTCCGTTTCATCTCTTCCCTCAACACCCACATGAGCCGGAGCAGAAGCAGGTCGAGTGCTGCAGCTCTTCCTGGTTCCTCTGAGTACTTACTAAACTCTGACATTGATACATGCGGTAGCATTTTCTCTTTACCCTATTGTGGAAACAAGATCTTATATTCCTCTCTCTGTAAAAACAACATTAAGTTCTTGTGAGGACAGTACTGCTTGTTTCATGGGGAGGCAGGTGTGACCTCAGAAAAGACCTAACTGGTTCTTCGTGTCTGGGCATTGATCTGTCTCAGTTCCTCTGCGGTTTAAGGGCTGCTCTGAACCCCCTAGGGCATGCTTCCCAGGACACAGGAACTTCCTGAACAGACAACACTCTATCACTTAGACTTTGGGGATCTGATGTGAATTTTAGATTGCATGAATGTCACCTGAAAGCCTTGTCATGACTTCAGAAGTCAACTATTTCCTTATTTAAATTAAAACTAGGATGTGCAGATGTGCATTTTTAGGTTTGAAGAAGGATATGGTATTGTTTGGTATGTGAAAGGGTGTGTGTGCATGAGAGAGGGTAAGAGTGAGAGAAAGAGAGAGATATTACATTAATC
This sequence comes from Nesogale talazaci, assembly GCA_004026705.1. Classification (NCBI taxonomy): domain Eukaryota; kingdom Metazoa; phylum Chordata; class Mammalia; order Afrosoricida; family Tenrecidae; genus Nesogale; species Nesogale talazaci. Next base: position 35,296 of record PVJH01007264.1, read on the forward strand.
GACAGAAGTCCAGAGGTAGTGTATTTGTCATTAAAGTGGACTTTCTCAGGGACCCTCAACATGCTATCTAAACCCAAAGTATTATCTATTCTGAAACACTTTGAATTGATACCTGGAATTGTATTGTATCATTCATTTCCTCTGCCTTTATACCTCTTCCCTCTTCTCAAAACATGCAGCTTTCTCACATGTGGTACTTCAACATGTGAACCTTAAAATGTTCACGGAAACATTTCATTGCCTTTTAATTCCATTGTTGCACAAATATTTTAAACCCACCGTGCACTTCTGGAACATGATTCCGAACTTGTTCCTTGGCACAAGATTCAAAAATTTCTCTTACCATGTAGTGTTCTCTTTCCCACACTTCACTATAAAGTTTGGTCACCAAGCATAGTGCCATTATACAAGGGGATACTCCCCCAAAAAAACAAAATGGAAAAAAAGCTCTGCTGGGTAGAATTTTGGTAGTATTCATTTTCCCCAATAGGTAAGCACCAAGCAACTCGCTCTGAGTTAGTGCACCAAGTGGCTTCACCTGGGAAGGTTCTCTTTGGTCTTGGTGAATTTTTTAGTAAAAGCAGTTTCTCTCAAACATCATTTTTGTGACGGCTCACTTAAGGGAACAGTGTGTGGCTGTGAAAATTTTTTTTCTGATTGGGAAAATGCTGCAGAAACTGTTGAGATGTTGAACACAGCTTACAGCATCCAGTGATGGCAGAAGCAACTCATTGCTGACAGGGGCCCCTATGTGGCCTCTCCAACTTCAGAGGTCTGGTTCCATCAGGGCAAAGCCATGTGGCTTCTTCTCTGGCTCCTTAGACACTGCCATCTTGTCTTGTCCGTGATTCATCCTTTCTGAGAACTAACTCCCAACAACCAGGGAGATAGCTTCTCCTCTTCACGGGGGGAATATCATGAGATTTCCCAGACGTATCCGGAGAAAGCCATACCCACACAGAGGCCTCATTGGCTACTCAATGGCTATCTTCAGATTAACAGGCTAGACTTCACCCCTACATTTCAATCATAAAATTAACATAAGCACATGAGTGCCACACCAGGAATAGAATCGCAGACTTGACAAATGTGTTCATTTTAATGGATATTATTTTGAAGGTCATAAGGTTGCTTTGTAAAAAAAAAATTAGATACATAGCTTTAGGGGTGGAATTCTATTTTGGGGGTTGCCCCTTGAATAATTATTGGTATGCTCATTACCTCTTAGGAAATGACTTTGAGTTATCTAGACCTTCTACCTCCCTTAACGGATGGAAGCAGGGAGGTTATGGTATCGAGTGTTCCCTTGAGCTAGGTTGGAAGGCTGGAATCCTGATTCTGAAATTTACTTGGTTTATAATTTGGAAAGGTTATTAAAAATTTTAAGCATCAGTCTCTAGTGACAAAAAAATAAATGTTTTCTATGGACCTTTGTGAAAATTTAGGACACTGTGACTCCATTCAATAGCTGGTTAGCTTCCTTCTATGTTTTTACTTGTCCATCTACACATTATGAAAATATAGTATAAACTTTGTATTTGTTAGGGTTCTCCAGCAAGACAATGAATCGGAGAAATATCTTTTATTTATAGTACTACCTATACCTATTTCCATCTATCTAGAGTAGCTTATTTTAAGGAATTTGCTCATGTGACTTTTGGGGGTCTGGAAAATCCAAAATTTGTAGACTAGGTGGCAAGCTGGAAACTCCATTAGGTTTTCCTTGTTATGGTCTTGAGGCAAAATTCTTCTCTTTAGGGAAACCTCAGATTTTGTTCTTCTCTTTCTGGACTGTTTCTGTGACACTTATTTTTATTCTTGTGATACTGTGGTTTAAGTGCTGAACTACTAACGACAAGGTCATGGGTTCAAACCCACCAATTATTCTGTGGGAGAAAGATGAGGCCATCTACTCCCAGAATCCACAATCTTGATAACTCTACAGAATAGCTTTACTCTGTGCCATAGGGGTACTATGACTCAGGGTCAACTTGACGGCAGTGGGTTGCTGTCGGATACCATCAACGTTGGGTCTTACTCATAGTGACTCTACGTACAACAGATTGCAACAGTGCTTCGTCTATGTCATCGCCACAGTGGTTCCTCTCTTTGAGCTCATGGTTGCAATCTCATCCAGGGTCTAACTCTTTAACACCAACCCTTCACGGATCACATCTACAAAATACCTTCACAGCAACGTAGAGACTCATATCTGATGAAACAGCTGAGCTTCATATTAATCTTCACTAGGTGTAATCCTCCTCTGAACACTGCCCATCGCTTTATTTTCCAATGAATGTATTTGGTTGATGATCTAACAGACTTAAAATAGCTTAGATGGCGATGTGTCTTTGCATCATCGTACTCTGCTGCTTAGTCACCATGGTCTGTGAATAAGTCACCATAACTGACTGATCATGTTTCATGTATCATTTCAAAATGCTCAGGATTGAAGTAATTGTTGGGGTGAGGTGCCATTTATTCAGTTCTGATTTATAGTGACCTAATGTATAAAAAAAATCAAACACCACCTGGTCCTCTGCCATCATCAGTATTATCCAAATGTCTGAGTGCATTCTTGCAGTTATATCAACCCAGCTTGCTCAGAGTCTTCATCTTTTTCACTGCTCCTCCATGTTACCACTCTTGATATCCTTTTCCAGGGAGCAGTCTCTCCTAATAACATGTCCAAAGCACATAATATAAAGTCTTGCCATCCTTAATTTTAGGGAGCATTCTGGCTGCACTACTTCCAAGAGAGATTTGTTTGTTCTTTTGACAGTCAACAGAACTTTTAACATTTTTTGCCAGCACCATAATTCAAATGCATCAGTTTTTCTAATCCAATGTCCAGTTTTCACATGCACATGTGACAATTGAAAACATCATGCCTGGCTCAGACAAACGTTAATCCTCAAAATAACATCCTTGCTTTTCAATTTTCCAAAGAAGTCTTGTGCAATGGATTTATCTAATGCAACATATCTTTTGATCTCGTAACTGTTGCTTTCATGAGCATTGATTGTAGATCCAAACAAGACAAAATCCTTGCCAACTTCAATCTTTTCTCCATTTATTATGATTTTATCTATTGGTCCAGTTGTGAGGCTTTGGGTCTTCTTTCTATTGAGCTGTAATCCAGAGTAAAGGCTATGATCCTTGATCTTCTGATGAAGATCTAGTACTTCAAATATCCTCATTGTTACCGAGCAAGGTTGGGTCATCCAGTGTCACTAACCCACATATTGCAGTTGCTAATAAACCTTTCTCCAAACCTGACACCACACTCTTCTTCATATAATTCAGATCCTCTGAAGATTTGCTCAGCAGACAGATGGAATAATATCGTGAGGGGCCACATCTCCAATGCACATCTTTCCTGATTTTAAACCCTGCACCATTCTGTTGTTTTGTAGACATGACTGTCTTTTATTCTATACACAGGCTCCTTGTGAGCACAATGAAGTGTCCTTCAACTTTTATTCTTCTCAAGGTTGTCCATAGTTTGTTAAATTTCTAGTATTCTCTGCTTTCAGCCCAAAGCCATCTGACATCACCAATGAGTCCCTTGTTCCACAAGTTCTTCTGAATTCAGCCTGAACCTCTAGCATCTTCCTGTCTATGTATTGCTACAATGGTTGTTTGATGATCTTCAGCAAAATTTCACTTGCATGTGATAGTAGTGACATTGTTCTATGATGGACACATTCTGGTGGGTCACCTTCCTTCTGAGTGTGTACAAATATGGATCTCTTCCAGTCCTTGGGCTAGGCAGCTATATTCCAAATTTCTTGGCATAGATGAATGAGTGCTTTATTCATCCCTCAGCTTCTTGAAACATCAAAATTGGTATTCCATCAATTTCTGAAGTCTTCTTTCTGGGTAAGTCTTCAGTGCAGCTAATGCTTTCTGAACCATTGGTTCTTGATCATATGTTAATTCTTGAAGTGGTTGAATGTTGACTAGTTCTTTTGTGTATTTTTTTCTAGAATTAGAGTTGGAGAAAACACTTAGAAAACTCCTGAATCTGGGCACTAAGAGAAGGCTAGCCATCTACCATCACTGGTCAGACGAACTGTGTTGAACTTACCTGTTAGACAAAGATTACATGTATTTCATGTTGCTTTTCAGAGAGACAAAAATATAGGAAAAATGTACACCTAAAATCGAATGGTCACCAGAGGGCAGTGATGCCCCACAACAACAACAGCAACAACAACAACAACAACAACAAAAAACAAAAACAAAAACAAAATTGAATAGTAACTTCCTTCTGGTGAATTTCAGTGATGTATTAACATTTCTTAATAAGGTATGTCTATCCCTGTCTTTGTAACTCTTACCAGATGAGTGGATGGGACTATAAAAATGTGGCATGCATAATGCCATTAGAGGGGATTGGCCAATGTTAGTTGCCACTTCACCGCCGGCCATAAGGACGAACCACCCAAGAAGCAGGAGCATAGAGAGATTGAGGACCATTAGAATGAGGAGTGCAGGCCTATCTGACCCTACTTCATGGCATAGGGAAGCCAGAAGAGGTCAGATATGGCCTCCTTTTCACGCTCTTTTACCACAATTGCTGTGAAAATGTTCATGAAGTAAACAAACAGCAACAACAAAAACCACATCTAACATCCAACATTCCTCCTCCCTAAAGAGGCATACAAACCAGCAGTAATGGGGAATGAACTCCCTTTTTGGAAAAGGAACAGGGAAACTGGGAAATGGGGCAATGCCTCTCTTCCAGCCCTTAATTTGATGACCCGCATTCAGACAGTCCTCTTTCTTCTTGTGTTTCAGTGCTATTTTAGAGCTTCCCACTCAAATCTGTGTATGACAGAGCCAAACATGGCCTGGTCCTGTGCTGTCCCACAATTGTGCAGAAGAGCTCTCTTACTTATTTTCAAATAATTCAAAGCGGAAACATATCTTCAGAAATGTAAGCTCAGCCTTAGCACACAGAATGAAGGAACATTTGAACCCAAACCCAAACTAAAAAACCCAGCCCACCTATCTCTTTTTCATTTATATTATAGAATGGAAGCAGCATCTATAACACATGGTCTTGACTGGAAGCTCTTGGACTGAGCAAGGAGACTAGTCTCCTTAGGTGAATTAAGATCAGCTCCTCCTACCTTTTTAATGCATCTGCTCTTACACAATTGATTCAGCCTCAGGTGCTAACTGTAGGTAAGTGACTCATTTCTGATCCTTTAAAATACCAACTTGTTGAGTCTTGAAAGAACTTTAGAGAAGATCTTCCCATAGCTTGTGGTGGTTTAGTTGGTAGTATAATCTGAGACTTTTGAATTCCTCTTCAGGGTGCACAATGTCGCTTATACATTTACAAACAGATTTTACCGTTTTGATATATTAGTGGTGAAATTCATCTGATTGTTGGCAATCAACACAGATAACTGAATAATAGAGACCTTATTTCCTTTGGTAGAGAGTTACATTAAAAAGTAATTTTATTGGGGACTCTTAAGCTCTTATCAAAATCTGTCCCTTCATCCACTGTGTCATACACATTTGTACACATTTTGCCAATAGCATTTTCAAAACATTTTCTTTCTACTTGAATCCTAGGTATAAACTCATACCTCCTCTTCCCCGCTTCCTCCCTCATAATTACTTGAAAATTTATCATATTTTTCATGTCTTACCCTGACCACTGCCTCCCTTCACCCACTTTTCTTTATTCTGTCTCCCTGTGGGGCCCGGGTTATATGTTACTCATTATGATTGGTTCCTCTGTCTCTCCCTTTAGCCTCCTGGTATCACTACTCTCATTATTGGTCCTGGGGGATTATCTGTCCTGGATTTCCTGTGTTGAGAGTTCTTATCTGTACTAGTTTATATGCTCTGATCTAGCCAATTCATAAGGTAGAATTGGGGTGATAACTGTGGGGGTTGAGGGGTGGGAAGAAAGCATTAAAAACTAGAGGAAAGTTGTGTGTTTTGTCAATGGTACACTGCACCCTGACTGGCTTGTCTGTTCCTTGTGACCCTTCAGTAAGGGGATGTCTAATTGCCTAGAGATGGGCTTTGAGTCTCCACCCAGCACTCCCCTCACTCACATTGATATAATTTTTTTGTTCTGGGTCTTTGATGCCCAATACCTGATCTGATCGACACTTCATGATCACACAGGCTGGTGTGTTTCTTCCATGTGGGCTTTGTTGCTTCTCAGCTAGATGACTGCTTATTTATCTTCAAGCCTTTAAGACCCCAGATGCTATATCTTTTTTTTTTTGATGCTCTATCTTTTGATAGCCAGGCACCATCACCTTTCTTCACCACTTTTGTTTATACACCCATTTTGTCTTCAGTGATCTTGTCAGGGAAGGTGAGCATCACAGAATGCCAGATTATTAGAACGAAGTGTTCTTGCATTAAGGGAGTACTTGAATAAAGGCCCAATGTCCATCTGCTGCCTTAATACTTATCAAATGAATATATATATACATAAATATACTTCCCTATTGCTATATGAAAATCTATTTACATATTTCCATGCCTATATTTAGACCTCTATAAATGTCCCTTGCCTCCTAGTTCTTTTCTCTATTTCCTTTTACTTTCCTCTTTTCCCATTATCGTGTTCAGCCTTTCTTTGGGTTTCAGTAATTCCTGTTAGCTACATTGCCCTTGATCAAGCCTCACAATATGTCCTCCTTGCCATCAATTTTAGATCACTTGTTGTTCCCTTGTCCCTGGGTTTGTTGGCAACCCCCTTCTTCCTCCTGCATTTCCCTTTCCCATGTCCTTTCAGAACTGTAGGTCCTGTTTCTTTCTCCTCCAGATTGTTTATCCTGCCTATCTTATTTACTAGACATGCAGTGACAATAATGAGCACACACACAAAAAAAAAGACAAAGAAAACAAAAAACAAAAGAGCAACAATAACAACAGCAACAACAAAACCAATGCAAAACAGAGAGAAAAGATTACAAATTGTTCCAGGTCTGTCTGCTAATCTTTATGAGTGCTTTCTGATCGAGTCTAATGGGGTGTCATGGTCTGGCCCCATTTTTGATCTGTTTTTGATATTCCTCAGGGACTCTGGTCTGTTTTTGATATTCCTCAGGGACTTTGTTGCTTTGCTTCCCTTACTGCTCTGTTGCACACCCTTAGTGTTTTGCCCCAGTGAGAGTTACATTTTAGTAGCTATGACAAATTAGTGATTCTGTGGGTAGGTCTCTACTTCAATTTTTTCTTCACTCCTCAAATTCCTCAGAAATAGTAAGCATGTTTCAGGCAGAACTGCAAGCACTGTTACATTTAGAAAGTTATTTCTAATATTTATATTTTACGAATATTGATCAATGATTGGAGTAGTCTATCTAATGTTTTCTAGACAGGGTGTTTGAATCCTAACTCTGGAGATTGAATTCCCAAACTGATTTCCATCTCAAATTGTTTATCTGCCTAAAGACCAATCAAAGGGAATCAGGGATAGAAGCATTTCTCTCCCCACCATCCAAATTTAGGATCAATTTAGAGAGATATGCAGGAATCAGGCATCTGACACTCAGAATGCTAGAATCAAAGTTAAAAAAAAAAACAGGAGTGGAGACATTAGGTGTTGTACTCCTGAAAAATTGGTTATTGAAGATGCTATGATTGCAGTTTTATTCTGACAAAAATAGATTACCATAAGTCAGAATTGACTCATAACTAGCTTTTAACAATATATCAAGAAACAACAGTTATTCCAGCTCACAGGAAACACTGGACAATTAGCAGTTTTTCCAACAGGTCACAGTATCTCTATTGACTGACCTCCTATCTCTTCCTCAAAAACAAAACAAAAAAAGACATTAAAAGAGAACATTATTTAGAGTTTCAGGCCTTGTCTCCCCAAATAGAGATTTACTTAGAGATGTATAGAGTGGGTTTTCCCACAAGAGGATTTTATTGAGAGTCTCCTAGGAGACAGAAAAAATCTCCATCAGCTTGGATGGCTGGGATTGGTGCCTCTTCCCCTGTTTCTGCTTTGAAACAGCTTTTTGCATCCACATACATATGACTGTAAAGACGTTTCTGCCAGTAGTAGGAAACTTCCACTGGGGATAGGAAATGCATTCCCATGATACTACATAGACTCTACACATACTCTGTCCAAATCTCCAACTTCATTCCCATGCCCCGTCACAGGTATATTCTAAATTTTCTTCCATTGAATTTACATATCTGCCAATTTCAATAGTTAATATGCCTTCCTCATGCCCATTGGCAGCCACTTGCTTTATTTATCTTTGGGATCTGTCTTAAGATTTTCATGCCAACTATATTCTTTTTCTCCTCTTTTAATTTCTTGCTATCTCCTATTTTCTCAGTTAATCATCTCGCTTGTAATATTAAGAAAATGCAACTTCCCCACACCTCATTTCTCTTTGCCATGGTTATTGAATGGATCAGGAAAACTTCTTGCATTGATTTTTATGTGTCGCCCCTCTGCAATCTGACTCCATAATTGACAGTCCTTTGAATTGATCCAATTACCTTCATGCTGTGAAGTTCCTCAAAAATATTTTAGTGATGTGGGAGAGGTTTAATAGGAGATGGAAAATATATGGTGGTGAGATGGAGAAAAGGGGAGAGAGATGAGTAAGTGGGGGAAGTGAGGCAGAAAAAAGTGATAATTTTTTTTAAAGAGTGATAATTTAATAAAAACAATGCTAGTAATAATACACATCTGTCTGGAAAGCTCAAGAGATTTTCTAAAATAAGGGGAGAATGTATTTAATATGCTCCATGGAAATACATTTCACAAGGTAAAAGAGAGAGTGGAAAGAGATATGCAAGGAGATGAGGGACTAAAGTGACAGAAGACTCAGGTGTGGGTGCGAATTTCTGTTGTTATGGCAATGTGGATATGGGCATGCTAGTGTACACAGAGGGGCAAAAAAGCACTCATGTTTGGGTGGATATGCTAGAATATAAAGGAATGCTTATTCTCACCTAGGGAAAATGGGTATTTTCAGGAGAGTGAGGTGGTCCCAGAAAAGGGTATTGGAAAGAGTGGGAGAGAACTCCAAAATATCATGAGAGTATTGTACTACAACAAAAAGCACAAAAAACCAAAGGAAATCACAAAGAGTAGAAAATAAAATCACGTTGTGTGTGCAGTCCTCTTTGGGAGTCTTGTCTTGTGTGCAGGTGTGCTTTGTGGTGAGAGTGGGGCAAGTGGTGGGGATGGCATGTGTGGTATTTAGATGATTTTATGTCAACTTTAACACGTATTTTTTTTTCCAGTGGGAGGTTGTTCCACAAAATTTACCCACCAACAGGAATTTAATCACCTTCTTTGAGACATACATACCTACTTGCCCCTACCTTAACTAGAATTTCCAGTAAGTTTGGCTTATTATTCTTGTAGGAGTCTTTGTGATTTGGGGTGACCTTAGTACAATATTTTGTGGCAGCAACTGCATGATCTTCTCCCTATTCCCCAGTTGAGGTGAGGTCTCCTCTGTCAAGGTTGTTTTTAAGATGTACTTCTAAAAGGGGTGACATGGGGTTCATAGGCATTCAGCAGGTTCTCCCTCCTTGCTTGTATTAGAAGATTACGTGAACCGAGAACAGAAGCCTGCCTTCATCTTTGTGTTCATCCTTAGAGTAGTAGACTTGTACCACATTTGCCCTTTTGTGATTGACTAAACTGACCTCCATGTCATGAGGTGTTTCATAGCTGTTTTTTTTTTTGGGGGGGGGGGTGAGGGCTTGGGGGTGGTGCATTGTGTATTAAACTAAAAGTTCAAACTCATAGTGACCGTACAGGATAAGCTACTGCGGGATGGTTCCCTGTGAGTTCCAAAAACTGTAACTCTTTTTTTTAAACTGTAATTCTTTATGGGAGCAGAAAGTCTCATGTTTTTTCCTGTGAAGAAGCTGATAATTAGATGATTTTATGTTAACTTGAATTTTTATGAAAGTGTAGGAGTGGAATCCAGCCCGTTGTCACTGAGATCATAGTCTGATAATGCCTCCTGGGGTCTGTTTTGCAATTTATTTATTTCTGCTCTTATCTTTGTTATTTCTTTTTTGTTGTTATTGAAGGGTTTATGTTTTTGCCCTTGCCTAGTTGTTGGAGGTGTTGGGTGAAGGTGTAGATTTTTTTTTAGTTTTTTTTTTTTTTTTTTTTTTAGTTTTTTAGGCATCATTGCCCTTTGGTGGTGGGAGTAGGAGGCCCAGCCTTTGCTCCTGTGGAGCTGGAATTGAGCTTCCTTCCCAGTGGGCTGCAGTCCCACGCACAACCATTGCGCCACTGGGGCTCAGCCCGAAGGTGTCGATTTTTAGACAACATATAGTTTGGTCTTCTTTGCTAACCCAATCTGCTACACTCTGTCTTTTGATTAATGCTCTTAATAGATTGACATTCAGTGTCATTATTGATATGTTGGGGGGTTTGGGCTGTCATTTTGCTTTTTTTATGTTCGGTTTCCTTTTCATTTTGTTGTTGAATTAGTGTATTTGTTTCTCCTCTATTTCTGTGTTGTTTTGAGTACTGATTTTATCATATAATTTTCTGGGTGGTATTTGTTATCTAATGCATTCAAGTTTTGCTGTTGTTGATTCTCTGTCCACAGTAATCTGCTTATTTTTTTTGTAATGCTGATCTTTTTGCTATAAATTCCTTTGCTTTTAACTTTTCTGGAAATACTTTTATTTTTTCTCTCATATTTGAGGGATAGCTTTGCTGGTATTTGATTCTTTTTTTCCTCCTTGTAGTGTGAAAACCTATTCTTGACATATTTATATACATATACACACACATATAAATCATTGTATTGGGGGGTCATACAACTCTTCACAATCCATATATCCAAACATTGTGTCAAGTACATTTGTTCCTATGATCATTCTCAAAACATTTTCTTTCTATTTGAGCCCTTAGTATCAGCTCTTCATTTCCCCCTCCCTCCCTCATGAAACCTTAATAATTTATAAATCATTATTACTTTCTCATGTCTTACAATGTCTGATGTCTCCCTTGAGCAACCTTTCTGTTGCCCATCCTGAGTGAGGGGGTTATATGTAGATCATTGTGATTGGTTTCCCCTTTCTCTCCCCGCCTTTCCCTTATCCTACTGGTATCACTTACTCTCATTATTGGTCCTGAGGGGTTTATCTGTCCTGGATTCCCTGTGTTTCCAGTTCTTATCTTACCAGTGCATATCCTCTGGTCTAGCCAGATTTGTAAGGTAGAATTGGAATCATGATAGTGTGTGTGTGTGTGTAAGAAGCATTAAAGAACTAGAGGAAAGTTGTATGTTTCATCCATGTTATACTGCACCCTGTTTGGCTTATCTCCTCCTTGACCCCTTCTGTAAGGGGATGTCCAGTTGCTTACAGATAGGTTTTAAGGCTGCACTCTGCACTTCCCCTCATTCACAATGATATGACTTTTTTTGTTCTTTAATACCTGACACCTGATCCTATTGACACCTCGTGATCACACAGGCTGGTGTGCGTCTTCCATGTGGGCTTTGTTGCTTCTGAGCTAGATGACTGCTTGTTTACCTTCAAGCCTTGAAGATTTGCTATATTTTTTTCATAGCTGAACACTATCAGATTTCTTCACCACATTTGCTTATGTACCTACTTTGTCTTCCTAGATCTTTTCAGGAAGCTGAGCATCATGTAATGCCAGGTTAATAGAACAAAGTGTTCTTGCATTGAGGAAGTACTTGAATGAAGATCCAATAACCATCTGCTACCTTAGTACTAAACATATAAATATATGCACATAAATCTGTTTACCCATCATCATATATAAATATTTTTACATATGTACAAGCCTGTATTTAGAACCTACAAATGCCCTCTGCGTCCTACTTCCTTCCTGTATTTCCTTTTACTTTCCTCTTGTTCCACTATCATGTTCAGCCTTCATTTGAGTTTCAGTAATTCCTCTAGGTTACATTGACCTTGCTTAAGTCCTGCCAGGCCACCTACACCCTCCTCACCACTGATTTTGGATCACTTGTTGTTCCCTTGACCCTGTGTTTGTTAACCCCCACTTCCTTCCCACCTCATGCCCATACCCTGCCTCTACTGCTCCCTTGTTTCCCTGGAACCGTTGGTCTAGTTGGTTTCTCCTCCAGATTGTTTATCCTGCCTGTCTTATCTAGATAGACATGCAGAGACAATAATATGCACAAAAACAAAACAGCTAAGCAAAGCAACCAAACCTAACAAGAACAACAACAAAAACCAACTACAAAAAAAAAAAAGAAAAGAAAAGAAAAGAAAAGCCCATGAGTCGTTCCAGGTCTGTTTGTTAATGATCTTTAGGAGTGCTTTCCAGTTCCGTGCCATGCCCTCCCCCCAAAGTTTGTTTTTGGTACTCCCTGGGGAGTTCTTGTTCTGTTCTCCTTGTGGTTCTGTTGCACACCCTCAGTGTTTCACTTTGGTGTGGTGGGGTCAGATTGGGCACCATTCCTGCTCTGTCTCTCCAGTGTTGTCCCCTGTAGCACTGTGGGTCAGTGAGGGACGTCCGGTCTCATGGTGGGGCCGGCCTTATGGTCCTCTCTATACATTGGCTGCTCTGAGGAGGCATATCATCCTCAGGCCTTGGTGGGCCAGGATGTGCTCCTCTCTCTCTCTCCCTCCACCTTGCTTTGCTCCTGTGTGCTCTGATCAGACATAGCTCTCTCCCTGAGGTATAGTTTCAGGGCTGTGCTTTGAAGTGAATTGTTCTCTGGGGAGTCAGGGGAGGGGCTGTCCACATAGTTGGGATTGGGGTCAGCCCCTCAGACCTCTCTATTGGTTCCCTGCTTCACGTTGGTATGCTGTATTCACATCTTAGAGACCTGGGTTGAAATTTGTTCCTCCCTCACTGTGGAAATATAAGTACTATCTTCCCCTTGGATGGGTTAGTGCCCTCTTCCCCTGCTACCCGTGTCTTTGCACACCTCTGTACCCCTGGATTTGGCCTGGCCCCTGCCCCTGCCATACTACCTGGAGTTCACCCCAGGAATGTTTGTACACAGTAACTCTTTCCTTATGGCCCTTTTGCATTTTTTAAGCTTACCTGAGTGGATTCATGTTGTGCTTGCCCTTTTGTGCTTGGCTTACTTTGCTTATCACAATTTCCTCCAGTTCTTCCCATGTGATGATGTGCTTCATGCATTCACCACTGTTTTTAGGGATGTGTAGTACGCCATCGTATGTATGTACCACATTTTAAAATTCCATTTGTCTATTGATAGAAATGTGGCTTGTTTCCAACTTCTTCCAATGGTGAACTATTCAGCAATGAATATTGTAGCACAAATGTCTGGTAATGATTTGTTTCTTGTCTCTTCTGGGTATATACCCAGTAGGGGAATTGCTGGCACATATGGGAACTCAATTTCCATCTGTTTTAGATATCACCAAACCATTTTCCATTGTGGATATACATACTTACAGGTCCACCAACTGTGGAGGAGAGTTCCAATCTTTTTTTTTTTTTTTTAATTTTTGGGCATCACTGCTCTCTGGCGGTGGGAGTAGGAGAGAGTTCCAATCTTACCACAGCCCCTCCAAAACTTATTGCTTTCTGAGTTTGGGGATTGGGCTATCTCTGAGGATGTTATGTGGATGTTTTAATTTGCATTTCTCTTATGGCTAATGATCAGGAACATTTTCTCATATGTTTATTGGCCATTCAGATTTCTGCCTCTGTGAAACTTCTGTTCAGGTCGTTTGCCCATCTCCTCTGTGGGAAATTAGTTTTTTTTTTTTTTTGGAAGCTAGCAGAGTATGGGAGACATTAGTAATAAGGCCTTTGTCTAATGTGTCGTTGTTAAAGATGCTTTCTCAGTCTGTGGGCTCTCTTCTTAGTCTCTTGGTGAATTTTTTCAATGTACACAGGTGTTCTATTTTCAGTATATCCCACTTCTCAATTTGTGACTCATCTGTATTTGTGTCCTTCCCTATTTCTGATAGTCTATGTATTCCCTGCTCCAAAGTTCTCTGGTTTGTCCCAATTCCTTCATTGATGGCCTTAATAGTTTGGGGTTTTACCTCAAGGTGTGTGATCCACCTTGAGTTTATTCTTGTGCATGGAGTTTGGTGATTATCTTACTTAATTTTTCTACAGGTAGATACCTATTTTTTTCCCCCAGCACCACTCTTCCCATTTGATATTTTTGGGGCTCATATCAAAGATCAGTTGTCTGAATGCTGACCTTTTTATTTATGGATTTTCAGATAATTTCCATTGGTCTGGGTATCTGTCATTATACAAATACCATGTGGTTTTGACCCCTGTGGCTGTATAATATGTGCTAAATTCAGGTAAGGCAAGTCCTCGCACTCTGTCTTTCTTCTTGAGGCGTTGTCTGCTAATTCTGGGCTGCTTCTCTCTATATATAAACTTGGTAATCAGTTTTCCCAATTCTTTGAAGAACAATAACAGTAATTGTATTGGGATTGCACTGAATTTATATAGTGTCTTGGGTAGAACTGACATCTTTACTATATTGAGTCTTCCAATCCACAAGCACGGGATATTCTTCCATATCTTGAGGTCACTCTTGGTTTCTTTTAATAGTGTTCTGTGGTTTTCCTCATACAAATCTTTTGTTTATTTTGTCAGGTATATCCCTCAATATTTCAACTTGTTCTTGGCTATTGTGAAGCATGCAACCCCTGTGATCTCCTCTTCTGTGCTCTTGACTAATGATGCTCTATCCTGCCACACTACCATATTCCTCTATCGCTTCCAGTACCTCCCTTGTATAACTTTTGGGATTTTCCATATATAAAATCATATCATCTGTGAATATAGCAAGAGGTTCACCTCTTCCTTCCCTAGGCAATTACCTTTGATGTCTTTTCTTTGCCTTATGCTGTTAGCTAAGACTTCCAGAACAATGTTAAGTAAGAGTCAGGATAAGGGGCATCAGTGTCTGGTCGCCCTTTTCAGTGAGATTGTTTTTGTCTTTTATCCATTTACTACTTCGTTGGCTGTTTGGTTTTTTTTTCATATATAGCTTGTATTGACTTGAGGATTTTTCCTTCCACTTCTTTATCTTCTTGAGTGCTTTAAACCGGAATTGGTGTTGGATGTTGTCGAATGCCTTTCCCACATCTATTAATATTATCATGTGGTTCTTGTAGTTTTCATGTCAATGAAATGACACAAATGACACAAATGGTCTTGTATATGTTGAGCCATTTGTATATCCAACTTGGTCATGGTGAATTATTTTTGAATATAGTTTCTTATTTATTTATTTTTGGCATCACTGCCTCTGGTGGTCGTGGACACTGCCCAGTGTTGCTCCTGAGAGCAGCCACTGGGTTTGAACTGCCAAACCCGCAGACTGCAGTCCCGCACTCAACCACTTACACGACTGGAGCTCATCCCTATAGTTTCTTATTTTATTGGCCAGTATTTTGTTAAGGATTTTTGCATAAGTGTTCACTAGGGATATAGGCTGTAGTTCTTGAGTCTTGTGGCATCATTGTCCAGTTTCAGTATCAGAGTTATACTAGCTTCATAGGAAGAGTTCGGGAGTTTGTCATCTTTTTCTATTTTCTGGTAGAGTTGGTATAGCATTGGTGTCCATTCTTCGCTGGATGCTTGGTAGAATTCTCCTGTGAAGCCATCTGGCCCAGGGTTGTTTTTGTTTATTCATAGTTGGTAAACCCTTTATAACCTTGTCTATTTCTTCTATTGCTAATGGTCTGTTGAGATTCTTGATGTCCATCAGGGAGGGTCTACAGAGGGATTGTTTTTCTAGGAATTTGTCTTCCAAGCTGTTTAACTCATTGGAGTACAGTCCTTCACAGTACTGTGTAATTATCCTTTTGATTTCATTAAGGTCGCATCCCTGTTTTATCCCTCATCCTTGCTATTGAAATTTATCCCCTCCTTTCTTTGGTTAGGTTTGTCAGCAGCTTATCAATTCTGTTTATTCTTTCAAAAAACCAACTTTTAGCAGCATTAATTTTTTAAATAGATTTCTTATTTTCCCTCTTCTGCTTCTCAGCCCTGATTTTTATTATTTCTTTTCTTTTTTTATTAGTAGGGTTGTCTTTTTCACTCTGCTAGGTGTTGTAAATTTTGTGACAGCATATCAATCACAAGTCTCTCTTCCTTTTACATGTGTGCATGTATTTCTATGAAACTTCCTCTGATGACTGCCTTTGCTGTGTCCTATCAGTTTTGGGATGTTGTTTTCTCATTCCGGTTTTGAGAAATTTCCCTCTTCTCTTATCTGAGCTAGTACACACTCCTTTTGTAATTGAGTCATTCATCCTCCATTTGTTTACTCTTGTTTTCTTCATTTTCCTTTTATTGATTTCCAGTCTTATGGCACAGTGGTCAGACAGAGAGGTTTGTATTATATAAATGTGCTCAAATGTATACATATTTAACTTGTGCCCCAGAATGTGGTCTATCTTTGAATCTGTGCCATGCAGTCTTGAAAAAAATGTGATATTTTTCAAATTTGGATGGAGAGCTTTGTAAATATCTATCAGGTCAAGTTGTGTAATTGTAGTGTTCAGATCTTCAGCCTCCTTCTTGAGTTTCTTTCCCTATGATCTATCTTTCTCAGAGAGCTGTGTATTGAAGTCACCTACTATAATTGTTGAGCCTGTGATTTCTTTTTTCATCTTTTAGAGAATTTGATGCACTCAGTAAATCTATCATTCAGGGAATATATGTGTAAAATTCTTATTGGTTCTTTGTCTACAGTTCCCTTGACCATTATATAGTGTCTCTCCTTATCTCTTTTTATGATTGCACTTGCAGTGGGATTTTTCCAGCCACAGTGCTAAGGACGCATCAGGCAGACAGGTGGGCAGGATTTCTTCTGGAGGCAGGTGGGTGGCCTTTCCACAGCTTTGGGTTATGTTGCAGAGGGTGGAGTTCCCCCAGGTGAGTGGAGAGCTAGCATAAATTCCTTAGGTTAAGGGGAGGGACCTAGAGGTCTGCAATGGTGTGTGAGGGAAAAGGAAAGAGAAAAAGTGAAGGAAAAAAAAAAAGGAAGAGGAAACAACTGAGTCCATTGAGACTGTGTGGGGAAAGAGAAATGAGAGAGAAACAAAAGTAACAATAAAGCGAGTCCAGATCATCTGACTGTGGGGCTGGAAGCGTTTACACCCTGCCCTGAGGCAGCGGCAAGCTGTGGACATGTTGAGACAAATCCCTTGGGCCGCTTCCACATTAATCGAGTGAATTCTAGTTCTGGCCAAGACAGAGCTGGGGCTAAGGTTGACTTCCGCTGTGGCAAACCGAAAACCGCCAGCCCTTCAAAACCTAGGGGATTTGTGCCTGCTTATCTTTATCATGGTCCTTTTGTGAACCTGCAGTGCGGAATTTCCCTCTTATTTACCAGAGTCCCTCTGGTATGTGTTACTCAGTGTCCATATTGCTGGAAGTCCCGGATATTTGATACTTAATTGGCGATTTTTTTTTCTTTTGGAATTTTAAATATATCACTTCAAATGTTTTCTTGCCTGCATAGTTTCTGATGAGAAGTCTCAGCTTATGCTTATCAGTTTCCTGTGTAAATAATTGTTCTTTTTCCTCTACTTGTTATCAGTCTTCTCTCCCTTTCCTCAAAATTAGATTGTCTGTCTACAATATGTTGTGATGGTCTTCTTTTGGGGGTCTATCCTATTTCGTGCTTTCAGCTTCTTAAATGGTTATTTTCACTTCCATTGTGATATTTGGGAAATCTTTTCCCATGATTTCTCATACTATTTTTCTCTGCAGATTTTGTTGTTATTACTGTTTTGTGAGCCTGATGAGACAGGGGTAGAACTAAATAATGGGTGACTATGCAAAGTTAAGCAGGGACAAAAGAGACAAAATGCTTGTGTATGAGTGTTGAATTTTTGTTGCTATGACAGTATAAATGTGGTCATGAATGTGCACTCAGGGGTGGGGTGAAGAGGCCTTGTTTGTTTGGGTTGCAGGAATCTACAGACCTGCCTTTTTTACTAGGGGGAAAGGTTTATTGCACCAGAAGAGGAGACTTGAAGAGTAAGCGGGAACGAACTAGAGTTGGGGGTGGGGGAGGGGAGGGAAGGGGGTATTATAGTACAACAAAAGTACAAAAACTGAAGAAAATAATATAAATTAAAAAGAAACTACTTTATAAGAAGAGATTCTTAATATTTTGGTATTGTTATTATGTGTGCTCCTGTGCTGTGGGATTGGGAAGGTGGGATATGTGGGCATGTAGGGAACCAGAGAAAAAACAGGCAAAGAGGAGGAAAAGCAATTGTGAGAAGGGGGGGAGCTAGTTTCAGAGATCTACTTGTGACCTCCTCTCTGGGGTGCGGACAGTGAGGGGTGGGGGTGGGGGTAGGGAGCGCATTGGACAGTGTGTGATATGAAAAAGTAATGACAATTTGTAAGTTATTGGGGGTTCATGGGGGGAGGAGGAAGGGGTAAATTGGGGAGCTGGAATTAAAAAAAAAGTAACTAGAGGAAAGGGGAGAGAAGCTTGTGCTGGGGGCTCGAGTAGAGATTGTTTAGGGGTGAGTGTGGCAACATGTGTGTGGGTGTGCTTGGTGCGGATGATGTATTGGGTGTTGTGGGGACTGTAGGAGCCCCCAGTAAAATGTATTTAAATAAAAAATGTAGCTTGAGACCTCTGTTTTTTGAAGCACATGACACCTTTCTTTGCCACCCCAGGAGGATTTGATGTCCAAACATCACTAAATTAACTGTATTCAATCTCACCAGCAGTCCTTGGACTTAAGACTTAAAATTTCCTAAAGTGAGAATAAGCAGATGACTGCTCTCCTAAAAGTATAGAATTGGTGTATATTGGACTTTGGTTCTCATCTCTTGTGTTTGGGTGCCCAGTGCCTGGTGACCTGGAAATATAGTATAATCACTGTTTTAAGGCCCTCCTTGCTTTACTGTGATATATATTAATCTGGTAGGCTTGGTTCTATTTTTCTAAATGACTATTATTGATAGTTTTGTCCTACCACCCATCACTCATTGTTTGTGTAAACAATGTACAGTCACTTAAAAGTTTAATCTGTACAAGTCAATAATTCATGTATTGTGGTTCATAGCTGGCATATATCCATATAACTTCTTTTTCTTACAGTGTTTTAAATTCTACACTATTGACTAAATAAATGACACTGTTAATAGAATTAACGCATGCCCTAAGGTGTAATTGATAATGTTCCCTAACATAAAATGACAATGATGTGAACCATAGACATATATGAACCATAGATATTTGAATGAATTTGAGTCTCACACTTAATTTTAACCCCATTCTTAAAATAATTAATTCTTATGACATGGCCTTCCTTGATGCTTACCCTCATAAAAAGAAAGCTGAAGATATGGGTGCTATAGCGAAGACTAGGGAGGAAACTAGATGATGCCGGGTTATCAGAAAGAATAACATTTGAGGTCTCAAACACTTGTCTTAAAACAAGAAGTTATCTACATGAGACATCAACTAAGTTCATATGGAAGAAACACACCAGTTTATGTTATCCAAAGATTGTAAATAATATAATTGAAATCCGAGGGTGGTTAAAATGTGGGAAACTGTGGGTGGCAGGAGTTTATGGATGACAGGGGAAGTCCAAAATCCATGTACAGAGTCCATACACAGATTAAGTCTATGGAGAATCACTTCTGACCATAGTTGAGGAATATAAATATCTTCGTTATCAGACAGAGAGCACTGTTAACTCGATTATGACAGATGTTATTGAATTGAAATGTAAGGTCTTATCATTTGATCTCACTTTTGATCCATTTTAAAGTTGTTTCAGCTAAAAAAAAGTGAAGGAGAGATACACATGCAGTAAGCCTCTGAACTCTTCTGAGGATAGATCAGGGATGTGAATAACATTGATGGCATTCAGAATGCATTGAAAAATGGATTATTGTAGACATAGTTAGATTAAGACTTGACACCTTATCATTTGATCTTCCTCTTAAATTGTTCCAGTTGTTTATATTTTCTGCTTTTTCTAATTTTTTTCTGTTTTACATTGTGATGATTGAGAGTTTTGTCATTTTATTTTTCAAATGTTTTTCTATAGATGAAACCCAGGATGTGTCTATCTTTGGAGACAGCAATTGGATTGATGGCTCCATCAGGGTGTGTAGGGAGAGTTTGGGGAGAGTTGAAAAGATAATAACAGTGAATATAAAAACTTAGAAAATATTCTGAAATCGATTGTGGTGATTGTGCAACTTTTCTTGATATAACTGAACTATTGAAATGTATGATATGTGAATTATATGCCAATAGAACAGTTTTTAATATTACAGAAATTTAGGTTTCTTAAAAACCTGTGGTACACATATGATATAACCTGACTCACTGAAAGTGAGGAGGAATCGAAGCATTTGCTGATGAAGTTCAAGGTTGTAGCTCTCTGTATATGATACAACTCAATAGAAAGAAGAACAAAATCTTCACAACTAGACTAATACGCAACATCATGATAAGTGGAGAAAAGGGTAACATCCCCAAGAATTTTGTAATTCTTGGATCCACAATTATTCTCATGGAAGCAGCCGTCAAGAGATCAAAAGACCCACTGCACGAGGTAAATCTGCTGTGCAAGAGTTCATTAGAGTATTGAAGAGCAAAGATGTTACTTTAAAGAATAAAGTGAGCCTATCCCAAGCCATGGTATTACCTACTTCATCATATGCATGTGAAAGTTGGACACTGAATAAGGAAGACTGTAGAAGAATATGTGCATTTGAATTGTGACGCTGGGGAAGTACCATTGACTGTTAAAAGGAGAAAGTGATCTATATTGGATTAAGTAAGGCCAGAGGGTTCCTTAGAAGCAAGGATGGGAAGACTTTGTCCTACATAATTTGGACGTATTTTCAAGAGAAACTAGTTCCAGGAGAAGGACATCATGTTGGGAAAAGTGGAAGAACAGTGAATAAGAGGAAGCCTTCCAACAAGATTCATTGTCACATTGGCCACATCAATGAGTTTCAATATAAGAATAACTCGAGAAAAACATTATTAAATTGTATGATTAGTAAATTATATGCCAATAAAATTAATTAGGAGATTTTCTTGTTCTTCTTATGTTGTGGACATATCTCCCCAACTCTGAATATTTGATCTTCTCTTAGGCAAATATACTGTGGGAATGGAGAGATAATTTAATGAGAGTATATTTAATTTCATAAGATACTAATAAACTGTCTTCTCAAATTTCCTAAGCATTCAAATGAAGAGGAATTTAGATCGTTCATAAGACGGAATACTCTGTCCTAAATTGAGAAAAATCAATCAATAAGAAAGCATTCTCAAAGAAAATTGAAGGCCTTTATCAAAACACAAGAAGGAACAACACAGCATCCTTAAAAGGAGTAAAATGACAGCAAAAATAAGAATACACATAACAAAACAACAGCACAGAAAATTAGGAGAAACAATCAAATTTTAAAAATTATACAATAAAGTGAACAGAATGACAGCAATAAATGCATACCTACTAGAAACATTGTAGAATATAGATGGAGTGAATTCAGCAACTCAGAGACAGGGACATAAAGGATTAGAAAACAGGACTAATCAATTTGCTTCTTGCAAGAAATAAAACCTAGACATAAGGACAAAAATAGACTAAAAGGATTGAAGAAAATATAACAAACTACTGACAATTTAAAAAATAGCGGTGCAATATTAATCTTTGATAAAAATAGATCTCAAGACAAAGTCTACCATAAGAAACAAGTAAGGGCATTACATAATGATAAAAGGGATAATTGATAAAAAGATATAACCATAATAAATACATATACACTTATAGAAGATCTTCAAAGTCCATTAATTAAACTCTTACAGAGTAGAAGAGGTAGCATTAGAATTATGGTGTGAGACTTCAAAATACCAGTTCCTAGGAAAGAGAACAACTGAAAAGAAACTCATAAAGACATAAAACCAAATCCAAACTCTGGTCTCTGGAGGCATAATGTGAACAGCAGATGATGGGGCCAGTTTGAAGCAGGCGTTCTTACTTCCCAAACAACACTGTTCATGATTTTCCCCTCTTCTTTCTTTGTTTCTTACCTCTTTGTCAGCCCTTTCCCCCCCTATCCCATGCCTCTCGCTACCTGCCTGTGCTGGACATGTTCATACAATAACATTCGCAAAGCATCAGAAATCCTCACTCAAACTATGTTGTTATTTTATGCTTCATTTGACATTTTTGGTCTTTGTACTTCTGATCTTTTAAATTATTTTTCCTTATTCCCTCCTACTTTTTCTTCCTGTGCATGCCCCCTCTTCCCTCTTACAGATAGGCATGCCTCCCAGACAACAGAAGCATGCCTACACAGATAGTCACACCTACCCAAACCAGTTTCAATTTTTTTTCACTGAGGGCTCAGACCTGCCCATGGTCACTCTACCATGCCACAGAACTCAAGCCTTCACACCCAAAGCACAAACTCATCCTTGGTTTTTCCTTTTCTTCCCAGCATATATGCACTTTCCCCTCCTTTTTCTTTTGGCCTATTTCACTCATCTTCTTCCTTTTTCTCTCATTTTCCTTCCTTCTCTCTTTTCTCCTTTAATTCTATTACACACACATATTTTTTTTCCCCCAAAGTCACTGCCATTGAGTCAATGCTGACTCGTAGCAATTTTCTGTGGGTTTCTTAGACGGTGTTTTTTTTTATGGGAATAGAAAGCCCCATCTTTCTCTGGCAGATCTGCTGGTGGTTTTGAACTGGCGACCACGAGGAGCACACCCTAACTCATAACCACGACATCACTCAGGAGCCTAGAATACATATAGTGTCATATATATGCATATATATAAAGAGAGAATACATATAGTAAAATAGACACACACGGCCTCTTCTTCTGATGTGATTATTGCTTATACTTTTCTCCTGCCATACCCAAGATCTCCTTCTGCTCTATTTTTCTTTTCCTCATGATACATATTTCCACAATACCTTTTGACTCCTTGAAACATAATTTTTATAAATCTTTGTCTCGCCAAAAGGCAGATTATTATTATTTTTATTTTATTTTCTCTTTTCTTCTGTCATGCTTTCCCCACTTAATCTTCTCTATTTCCCAGCTTTATATTTTCCAGCGCTTATTGGGCCACTCCCATATCACTAGACAGAAAAATTATCCCTACACAACGCAGCAGCCCTGCAGTACTCATGGCTGCTCACTAGTGCGTGGAAAGTGCAGTCAACCGCTGTACCCAGGCACCTTCCAGAAAAACAAACACAAACAACTGAGACTCACCCACACAATGGAGTCGTCTAAAGAAAAAGGCTCTGGGATGATGAAAAATAGGATACAGACTAATAGTGCGTAGTTATCTTTAAGCGAAGTGGGGAATACTCATGAGAACAACAGAAGGATTTGAGGAACTAGAAAGTTTAAACCAAAAGAAATCTTCAAAGATAAAAATAATATAAAAGAATTAGATGACATGATAAAATACTTGAGTAATAAAGAAAATAAAAGGAAAATAGAACGAGTGATTCAAAGACAATCACTCCAAGTACAACTGACAAGAGAAAGAGTCGGCAACAACAATAGCCACAAAAAGTCTCACGCAAGCCAGAGAATGACGTGGAACATCATCCAGACACACACACAGCCTCTGATTCGCTAGAATCACACATCACATGATTCGCTAGAATCCTGGAGCAAGAGGAGACCAAAAAAGCTACACAGAAAATAGAACAAGAAACCATGGAAAAAAATTTCTCCAAGATCACAACATTTAAAAAATCGCCATTCAAGAAGCAGAGAGAACACCAAAAAGGACATATTCCAAAAGAAGTGCATTGTGACAGATCATAGCCAAACTCCAGTTCAAGGAAACGCATTGACTCCTGAGGGCAGCTCAAGAAAAAAGAACAGCCACCTGCAAAGGAAAATGGATAAGGATCAGCTGGAACGTCTCATCAGAAACAATACAGGCATATGTAAAATTCTGAAAGAAAAAACAAAACAAAACCCTGCCAACCAGGAATCCTATATCCAGAAAAATTATACCCCCAACACTAGGGAGGAATAAAAAAATTTCATGCAAGAATAAATGAAAGGAATTCATTAAAACAAAGCCAGTATTAATATATATGTATATTTTTATCAATAGGTTCACTATGGAAAGAGACTCAATAGCGACAGCAGACAAATCTGAGAGAACCAGACAGGATAACACTAGCTAGAAATCATTACAATGAAAGCAGCACTCCAGATAGCTACAGGATCCAATCAAATCATGCAGAAAAGACATTTGATAAAATTCAACACCTATTCCTTGATGAAAATACTCAGCAAAATAAGAATATAAGGGGAATTCCTCACATTGAAAAAACTGAAAGCATTCCCCTTATGAATGAGAGCCAGTTAGGGATGCTACTTATCACCATTCTTATTCAATATAATGTTGGAAGTCTTTGCAAGAAGTATTTAACAATATAAATAAATAAAACTGAAGAAGTATAATTCAGTTTATTTGCAGATGATTCTATTTATAGCAAACATCAAAAACTAGACAAGAGAATTGTTAAGATTCAGTAACATTCAAAGCACAAGAGCAACATACAAAGATCAATTGGGTTTCTGTATAATAGAGCAAGAGGAAACAATACAATTTGCTATAGATAATAAAAATAATAAAAATACAAAATACTAGGAATAAACCCAACCAAAGAAAACAAGACTTGTAAAAAGAAAATTATGAAACTCTATTACAAGAAGCTGAAAGAACAGAAATGTGAGTGAAGGGAGACAGTGGTCACTGTAAGATAGGAAAAGAATAATGATCTATAAGTTATCAAGGGCTCACTAGGGAGAGAGGTTGAGAAAGGGAAGGAAAAATGAGGAACTGATGCCAAGAGCTCAAGTAGAAAGAAAATGTTTTGAAAAGGATGATGACAACATATGTACAAATGTGCTTGACACAATGAAATGATTAAAAAAAACATTGTTCCAAAGACTGTGTCAGTCCATCTTGTTGAGGATTACAAAGAAAAAGGAAAAGAAAGAAAGAAACTAAAAAAGACATAAATAAATGGAAGACTTCCTACCATGTCATGGATAGGAAGATTTAATATGGAAAAAATCAATACTACCCAAAGCAATCTATGAATATAATGCAATTCTAATTTAGAGCACAGCATCATTATTTAAAGAAATGTAAAATCTACTAACCAACTTTCTATGGAAAGGAGAGACCTAGGATATTTATCTACATAAATATATATGAAATTATATGTGTCCTGGTTTTGTTTCTTGAGAACCCCATCTAACATAGGGGCAGAACAGAGAAGCTGGAAGTAAGTCCATCCACATACAGTCAACCAATCTTCAACAAAGGACCGAAAATACATTAGATGGAAAAAGTGATAGTCTCTTCAACAAATGGTGCAGAAAAAATTGCATTTCCATTAGCAGAAGAATGACATAGGACCCATACTTCTCTCAATATGCAAAAAAAGATGGATTTAAATCTAAATGTAAACACTAGAACTATAAAAATCATCAATGAATAAACAGGGGCAAACTTAAGGACTCCATTACATGACATAAATATACAATCAAATTTAAAGAAAACACACAGTAGATGACAAAAAATTGCTGAGATCTCCTAACAATAATACAGACTGGGAAATAAATTAGCAGTGCTATATCAGACAAGGAATCAATCTCTAAAATCTATAGAAAACTATAACAATTAGATCAGAAAAAGACAATCCAATTTAAAAATGGGCAATGGGAATGAACAATAGTTCCCCAAAGAAGACATCAAAGCAACAAATAAACATTTGAAAAAATACTGGTGATCACTAGACGTTTGAGAGGTGCAAGTCAAAACAATGATGTGATATACTTAACACTGGCATTGATAGCAAGTCTAAAAAAAAAAAGAAAATGACAAATGCTAATCACAATAGGAAGGACCTAGAAACAGCCTAAATACTCATCAGTGGAATAATGGATGAATGAAATTTTTTTATATACACACAATGGACTACTATACATCATTAAAAAAGAATGTAATGGTGAAGCAACTCATAACATGGATGGATTTGTAGGAGATTATGCTGAGTGAAGTTACTCAGTCATAAATGGACTCATCTTGTTTGCAGCACTGATAAAGAAAAAGTCAAGACAAAAGCTTTCATACCAAAAAAAAAAAAAAAGCTTTCATACCAAAAAACTCCCAGAGTCTTATGATTACCAGGGGTTGGAAAAAAAGAAAGGAAAGCAAAATCAATAGGCTAGAGCATTGGCAGGCTGTTAACTTGGGTGAAGGGGAAGTAATAACTCTATAAGAGGGAGAAGAGGAGGCTGAGCCCTGGTGGCGTAAATGGTTGAGTGCGGGACTGCAGCCCATGGGCTTGGCGGTTCAAATCCAGCGGCGGCTCTCAGGAGCAGCACTGGGTAGCACCCACGACCACCAGAGGGCAGTAATGACCCCCCTCCCCCCCAAAAAAAAGAGGGAGAAGAGAAAAGCGAGGGGATAGCGCGAGCTATTGGCAGGCTTGATAAGTTTAATTATGGAATTCAAAGTTCATGATCTGAAGTTAATCCCATACCTAATTCACAATATGACATTAAATAAATAAATACGCTGTTTGAGTGATCATTTATTTCATCAATGGGAACCACTCCATATTCTAATTACTCCATGTCTTCATCATCACATGATATTATCAGGTTTTTAATTTTTAGGCCTCATAATAGCAGCCTATCTAAAAAATTTTCCTTCCCCATTACTTTCTAGGGGAGATCGGAAGAACAGGATTAGAGAGAAGGCACACATGGCTTCACTCTCCTCTCTCCTCCTTAAGAGTCTGTCTACAGAGAAAGTGTGTTTTCTTCCTTCTGGTACAACTGTTAGTGCTCAAGGCTGCCTGTGACCTGGCTAACTTTCATTCTCAGGTGCAATATTCAAAATCAGTTGCCAAGAGTAAATTCTGACTCATGATGATATCGTGTACGTCAGAGCAGAGGTTTTCAGAAGTACAACACCTAGATCAGGTCTCTACTCCAGCTTTTTCCCTCCCTTTAAATCTAACATGCTGAGCATCATCTGCCCGGTTCCCATATTAACCTTCCAGCTGCTTCCGAACGTGAAGAGTGAGGGTGAGCATAGTGTGGCTTATCTCCTTCGTTCTCTGCTTGGTTTTGAGTGGGCAAGCAGGAAGAGAGAGCCACTCTTCTAAATTTTGGAAACTAATCTTTACTATTTGGGCATAACATTTGTCCGCGAGTAAAACCAACACACAGTAAAAGTGAGCTGAGAAATGAGAGAGAGAGAGAGAGAGAGAGAGAGAATGGTTTGGGAGTAGAGGAGAAAATGACCTGATAACTTTTCTCCAATACCTGTCAGGTGTGATTGAAATTTGCCCTATTCCTCATCTTTTTGGTGATGGTGAACCATAAATATCTTTTATGGTTAAACCAATTAGTGATGAGTTTCTGTTTATTATATGGGAAGGAAGAAATTTAGTATAAATGGTTAAGAACATTAGCCATGGAGGCAGTTAGCCACGCTCAAATCTCTGTCACGTATTGCCTATAATGTGACGATACTAACATGGCAGTACTTACCTCGTGTTATTGTTAATTGTTGCAGAATTGATTTTAACTGTGTGCAGAGTAGATCTGCTTCAGTCTTCTCTGCTTAGAAGTCACCGTTTAGAAGAAGCAGGTGCCAGACCTATCTTTCAGAGCACCTCTAGGCGAAATTACAAGCATTAACCTTGTGCTTGAAAGTCAAGTCTATTCTAGTGGCTCATTTAACTTCATAGGAGGTTGTAAAAAGGAAATTAGTTACTACCTGTAACCTTTTTAGAACACAGTGCCTTGTGTATCAAAAGACTTTTCAATAGTAATAAAGATTACTATTACTGGGGTGCAGCCACCAGTGGTTCCATGGTAGAATTCTCATCTTTCATGTGGAAAATCTGGGTTTGATTCCCAGCAATAAACCGTATGTATATCTACCGCTTGCCTGTAACTAGGAAGTAAAACAGGTTTCAGAAAGGATTCCAGGCTAAGATTGATGAAAAAGAAAGACCTGAGCCAGTCAATGAAAACCCTATGGATCATATTAGTCTGATTTACAACCAAAATTATGGGAATAGCACAATGCTGAGCAGTGATTTTTTTAAGCACTGTTTTATTCCATGTGTGGTCACCATAAATCAGAAGCTGACTTGATATGTGCTAATAACAACATTATTGATACAAGCATAATTCTAGTTTTTCTCCTGTCTCACTGGGACTTATTTTCAGAATTCTTTGTGATTCCCCTCATGTATCTGTGAACTAATTGATGATAGGTCTTCAAGTTTCTGTCCTGGGTCCTCTTCTTGTCACTGATATTCATATGCCAATCAAGACACATGTGTGCTTCACCAGATCTGAACCCCTGTTCTTAGTCCAAAACCCAATTAGATATTGTGTTATTTTCTATGGTTGCTATAACACACATTTCACAAATGCAGTGCCTTAAGCCAACAGATATTTATTATTTCATGATTTACGTGGGTCTAAAATCTGTAGTTGCATTAGCTGGGCTTTCTGTTCAGTGTTTCATAAAGCTGCAATCCAGTGGCTGGTCGGACTGTGTTCTCATCTAGATATTTAGCTTGGGAAAAGTCTGCTTCCAATCTCATTCAAATTCTATTTCTTTATTGCTGTATGACTTAGGAGTCTGTCAATTTGTTGGCTATTCGGCAGTGTCAGTCCTTTAAAAAAGTCCAATAAACAAAACAAAACAAAAGTCCAACCCAACCCATTTCTGGCTAATTCATTCTTAGTCATTGTGACCTTCTATGACATAGTAGACCTGCCTCATGGGCTTCCTACAGATACAGACTGCCACCCCTTTCTCCTATAGAGTAGTTGGTGAGTTTAAACCAAAGTCTTCTCAGTTAGAAGTCTCATGCTTATAAGCACTGGGTCACCAGGGTCTCCAATTTGAGAGCCTGCCATTCCTTGAAATGTGTAATTTCCCAAATGGCTGTTGATTTTGTCATAACCCCAGGGAGAATCTATATCTCCAGTTGGCTAAGACAGTGTCTGATGGAACATAATGTAATCATCACAGCAGCATTCTATCACCTTTGTCATATTCTATAAACAAACTCACTGCCATCAAGTGGATTCTAAATCACAGCAATTCATTTTGACTCATAGGGGTTCTGAGGCAGGATATCGTTACAGGTTCAGATAGCTTATTTTTTTTCTCCTGCAAAAAAGTTTGAGCTGTCAATCTTACAGTTAGCAATTTAATGTATACCCATATTCTAAAAGGTTAGGCTTTAACCTATAGGTTCACAAACTTCATTTGCTTTATTCAGAAAATAAAGTATTCAGTAATAGAAAATTTTTGTGCTATGGCGCATAATACAGGATAAAGACTAGGTATGTGCTTTTGCAGCCCTGGATCCTTCCAGTGCCCCCAAGGAACTTTGGGATATACTGGGTTAGAAGAAATTTATAGGTCTTCTTAAATTCCAGGACATTAACTATAGGCTGTTGGCTCATAGGACACCTTAGAGCTTGAGTGCCAGAGATGTCCATGAACATCATAAAATGCTCTTCTGTGACCCCCCTTTTCCACTGTTCCCATCATGAAGAAGGTGACAACATCATACCAAATCCTTGATTATTTCTCTAACCTTCCCTTCATACAACTAATCATAAAATCCTACTGATGTGTGTCTTCAGTATCTCTTGTTTTCTTTATCCTTGACCTTTTAGCTGGTCCAGTGGCTTGAATTCTTGCCTTTAAACAATAGGTGGAGTGATACTTCTGAAATGCAGCACTGATTACAATGTATTTTTACTTAAAAACAAAATCCAATTGGCACTCTGCTAACTCCAGTACATGGTGACCAGATGAGTGTCAGAATAGACTTGTATTTTAAAGGGTTTTCAACAGATGATTTTTGAGAAATACTAGATCAGATTTTGTTTTCAGGGCACTTTGAATGGACTTGACCTTACAACATTCAGGTTGCAGCTGAATACAATTGGCACTTCCCAAGGATTGCATATCCCCCTTAAAATTCCTTAAAAACTTTTCACTGACCTCTGAATGAGGCAAGAATTTCTTACCTGAGCTCAACAGCCTCTTTCTCATCTGGCTTTTCTTCTCTTTCCAATCACCCTCACATCTGTTCCTTTACCAGGGATATTTCCCCCTTAATCAGCTCGTTACTTCCTACTTATTTGTCAGATCTCAATTTTTGTGTCCCTTCCTGTAGAGAACTTTTCTGGTGGCCAAATTTTAATGTATCCAGGGTTCCTGGTTTCACACACTCAGCATTCTGGATCTCCGTGTTCATAACATTTAGGGCGCAGCATTGTAATTTCTTATTCAATTGTCTTTTTTTTTTTCTAAATTGCAAACTATGCGAGGCTGAGGGAAACATCATCTGTATTTCACACTGTGCTATCGATACTCTAAACTCCCCAACAATCATCAAGGGAACAATATGAACATTTGGTTCTCAGCCTGCCTTAAAAATATGGCCACCTTATAAGCAAATGTAGTGAAGAAAGCTGATGGTGCCCGGCTATCAAAAGATGTAGTGTCTGAGGACCTAAAGTCATGAAAATAAACAAACAGCCATCTAGCTCCGAAGCAACAAAGTCCACATGGTAGAAGCTCACCACCTTGTGTGACCACGAGGTGTCAAAGGGATCAGTTATCAGCCTTCAAAGAACTAAAAACCATAACATTGCATGCTTACCTTCCTGATATGATCGCTGATGAGAAATGTGCATAAGCAAATGTGGTGAAGAAAGCTGGTGGTGCCCGGCTATCAAAAGATATAGCATCTGGGGTCTTAAAGGCTTGAGTAAACAAGTGGTCATCCAGCTCAGAAGCGCATGGAAGAAAGCCCACATGGAAGAAGTGCACTAGCCTGCATGACTATGAGGTGTCCAAGGGACCCAGTATCAGGCATCAAAGAACTAAAAATTATTTTTTGGGGGGAGGGCATCACTGCCCTCTGGTGGTCGTGAGCACTACCCAGCGCTGCTCCTGAGAGCCACCGCTGGATTTGAACCGCCAAGGCCGCGGGCCGCAGTCCTGCACTCAACCACTTAAACCACCGGGGCTCAGCCCTAAGAACTAAAAATTATATCATATAAATGAGGGGAAGTAAAGATTGGGGACCCAAAGTCCATCAATAGGTGAAGCTACATCCTCTTACAGAAGAGTCACAGGGAGGAGAAGAGCCAGTCAAGGTACAGTGCAGCCACAATGAAATACGTAACTTTCCTTTAGTTCTTAAATGCTTCCTCCCACCCACTATCATGATCCCAATTCTAACTTGCAAATACAGTTAGACCAGGGAATGTGCACTGAAGCTGCAAGTATGGGGAATTCAGGGTAGATGAACCCTTCAGGACCAATGGTGAGAGTGGGGGTACCGGGGGTGAGGGGTGGAGGGAAGGTAGAATAGAAAGGAGGAACCAGTTGCAGGGATCTGCATATGACCTCCTGCCTGGGGTACGGACAAGAGGGAAGTGAGTGAAGGGACACATCAGACAGTGTATGATATGACAAAATAATGACAATCTGTAAATTATTAAGGGTTCATGGGGGAGGGGGAATGGTTTGGGAGAGGAAATATGGGGAGCTGATACTGGGGCCTAAGTAGAAGGAGAATGTTTCGAGAGTGATGATGATGGCAGCAAATGTGCAACCGTGGTCTGCATACAATTGATGTATATATTGATTGTGATAAGAGTTTATGAGCCCTCAATAAAATGATTTAAAAAATATGCCTACCATCCAGCTTTTTTTCCTGATGGACTCAGTTTCAGTTGACCGATTTTTTAAAATCTAAAGTAATATATTAATCGAAACACCTTTATTTCAGTTAACATTTATTCCTTATTATACCCAGTTCAGCCTCAAGATATTTCTTTGTTACCACTATGCCCCAGCTACATGAATGTCGGGACACTATTTCCTCCCAATGCAGGGTTTGCCCTTTGATTGTCTAATTGGAATTTCATTAAAATAGCCAGCCAACTGCAGTCTATAGTTCTGTACACTCCCTGGGAACAGTCCCCTCTGTGCGCTCTGTGGAGGGGCCTACACCTGCTCCCAGGACATTCCAGGAGACGATGTCATACACTGAGCACAGAAGGGGCATTTGTTCCCAGAGCCAGCTCTGGAGGGACAGCTGAGACTCACCCCAGTCAGCCAGGTCAGCCTGTCCTTGTGCATCAGGCATCACACGCTAAGTGATTGAGTGGAATTAACAGGTGTGAAATGTGTCCCTCTTAACCCCTCCCATTTCACATCTGTCTATAAGGAGTAGGTAAACTCATTGGCGACCCCAATTAGCATATCCTCTTGGTTTTTGAGTGCTTGTGAGTCTGTAGTATGTGTCTCCTTTTGTGTAAGTGCAAGGAGGTGTATTTGTGTGTGTGCATGTGATACAGCAAAAGGGAGAGGAATTTAGATGCACAGAGATAATGAGAGGTAGCAAGTGAAAGAGACACAGATACAGCGAGAAACAAGCAAGTCAATAATAGGAAAGAAAGAACTGGGCATAGCGAGATGGGCAGATAAGATGGCTTGTAGGTGACAGCTCCAATGGTGGTCTTTGTTTTGAGCTAAATGCACCCAAATGGAATACATGCTAATACAGAATGTCACTCCCATCTGGACAACCTTGCATGGAGTAAGAGCAAAGGCGTATCTACACAACAGAGCATTCCTTATGGGCTAGGAACACAGCAGGGGAAGGAACTGGGCTGGACCCAGGAGACTAGACCAGGAGACTTGGTAGGAAGCCTGCTGCCTTCTGTGCGACTGAGCAGTTGCGGCTGTCATCATTAGGCGGTGGTCAGATGTCCCTGAAAGGGAGAGCCAGACCTTTAGGAATGAAATTATTCTCCTGAATGTCTAGAGGTAGTCTGTTTATCAGTTTCAGAATCCAATTGAAAAAGGACAAGGTGCCAATTGTGCAAAAAACCAAAAACAAATCGAGTGCCAGTCTAACTGTTTTCACATCATATTTGATTTGGTCTTTACACTATGTCTATGTGGTAGATACTCTGCGTGCCCAATTTTACAGAGGAAGATATAAAGCATGATGGTAACCAGCTCACACAAACTCTTGCAAAGAGGGTAGTGCCAGGCTTTGAATGTAAGAAGTTCTATTCGAGAACCAGTACTCTACCCTCTACTAGCCTGCTCATGGAGATTCACCTCTCAAATTAAACTTGGTTCTTTGCTTCCTTCTAGAAAGGGGATTGTGTAAACGATGTGCTCAGTTGCTAATGAAAATATTGATGGTTTGATCTACCCAGAGGCACCTCAGAATAAAGGTCTGGTTATCTGCTTCTGGCAAAGCAGTCATTGAAACCCCCCTAGGCAGCATAGTTCTCTCAAAGTGTCACTGCCATCAATTCACTGCTGACTCACAGCAAACCCCTGTGGGTTTCTGAGACTCTAACTTCTTCCAGGAGCGTCTCCTGCTGAGCTGTTGGTGGCTTTGAACTGCGGATCTTGCAGATCACAGCCCAAGGTGTAACCATACACCACCCCAACGCAAATGGAGTCAGGATTTCTCCGAGCTACAAATGGCAGACCCAGGGCAGGACGTTCACTCTCTGCTAATGGATTGGTTTTAGAAAGGTAATGGAACAGATTGGAATGAACTGACTGTCAGTCTTGATTGTGCCACTTAAAACTCTGTGATTTTAAAGAAGACTTAACTGACCTCAGCTCATTTAGCCTTTGGGTATCCTTGGACTCCATATTAAGCCCAGTGTTTCCCAAAGTCAGCAATACCACTGCTAGGGTATGGGGAATGGGATGATGGGGGACAGCGTGAGATGGAGCTTGTGGCTGCGACAACAGATATCTATCTATCCTTTATCTTGGATTATGGGCCACAGTAGGACAGTTTTTCATTGCCAGGGTAGTGCAGAATAATTTTGTCTTTTTCTTTAAAAGGGTGGTCGGCCAAATAAATTCAGGAACTGATGATTTAGCCTCTCTAGGCCCCAGTTTCTTCCTCTGTAAAATGAGGACAAGAGCAGGGCTATTCTCATGGGGTTGTCGAGATTAAGTTGTTAGATATCTAACATGCTTAGCGTGCCCATGCTTTATTGGCATGAAAGATGATGAATTAATTATTTTAGAAGTCTGTTAGCAAGACAATGAGTTTAAATGCTACTTATTATTCTTAACCATCAAATGTGACCTTTCCTATTTTATATACTTTTAAGGATAATATAGTATATAAAAATATATAAAAGTGTCCCTCTCAGAAGGACCACATGAAAGGGATGATAAATCCAGGGTGCAGCATAGCACTGATGAAGCACATGACTATCCTCTGGTTCTTTGAAAGTTCCTCCTTTTATTATTATGATTTTTATTTGTTTTACCTCATTAATCATGTTAGACTTGCATATGTTCATTTGTATAATTAAGATCATTCGATACATGAAAACCAAGATAGATAACCCTTCAGAAACAGTAACACGTGTCATGGTTTCCTAA
This sequence comes from Nesogale talazaci, assembly GCA_004026705.1. NCBI lineage: Eukaryota > Metazoa > Chordata > Mammalia > Afrosoricida > Tenrecidae > Nesogale > Nesogale talazaci. The sequence continues at coordinate 69,811 of PVJH01007264.1, forward strand.
GGGAACCAGAAGCAAGGGTGGGGAGGGTGGAAGAGGAAGCAGCTGATAGCACTGATGACCGTGCAACACCACTTGACTGGAACGAACACCAGAATTGTACGTAAACGGACATATGGGGTAGTTGAAAAAGCAGCAATAAATAAATAAATAAATAAGTTCCTGGGTTGGGGGCAGGGAAGGGGGAGAAGGGAGGAGATAAAGGCGTGCACAAGGAAAGAAAACGTTTTGAAACTGATTTTGGTAACAATTGTACTGTAGTGCTTGATGGAGTTCAGCTATGGAATGGTATGATATCTGCAAGAGCTCCCAATAAAATGGTCACACACACGTACACATCTGTGTCTGCCAAATTCTATGTTCTCCAACTCATTACCATCGAGTGGATGCTGACTCGTAGTGACCCCCTCCACCCCCACCTCTGGCACCGTGGGTTTCCAAGACCTTACCTGTTTAAAGACGCCGAAAGTGCTGTTTTTCTGCCCAGGAGCACTTGGTGATTTTCAACTACCAACGATGCGGATGGCAGTCCAGTGCATAACCGTCACCTCGCCAGGGCTCCTCCCACTCACTGTTCGCTAGCATCCTTCTTGTTCTGCGTGGAATGAATGTAGGACGTAAGAAGCGAACTACTGGCTTTAGAGAAGAATAACGAATACCAGGAACCTACATCCTGGTGGGAATAGAGGACGGAGAGAGGAGAATCAGACACATAATTTTGTTACCAGATTCAATATAGGACGTTCCACTAGAGGATTCCAATAATGTGCTCTGGGAGGGAAGGATCAGTAAAGGCCCGAAGAGCTAACTTTTGAGAAGGATATGCAAATTCACATTCAATACATATTGTGTCTCTCTCCTTGAGAGACTGAGTGCTAGATTTTGGAAATGCAGACGTGAATAAGGCATTGTCAAGGTCCCCAGGAAACAAGCTTGAAGATGAGACTTCAACTGAGATCATGGGAATTGGGAAGAACACTTCAAAAGGCATTTCAATAGATTGAGCAATGGTCGACTGACAGAAAGAAACAAGCCAGTTTTGTATAATATCTAGGAATTCATTCTGATAGGTTCAAGGGTTACAGAATATTGGAAGGTGAGTCCAGCCAAGTTTTTTTGGGGGGGTCATATTTACGTAGTAGTGAACTCACTTAAGCTCACCACGAACCCCTTGTGAGTTTCTAAGACTAACTATTTACAGGACTAGGAAACCTCATCTTTCTCCCTCAGAGTGGCTGGTGGTTGTAAACTGCAGACTTTGGGGATGCCAGCCCAGCACTAGCCAGTACACAATCAGGGTAACTTTACAGTATTGAAGACTGACTATTACTAATTTAAAAGGCAATGAGGTACTAATAAAGAAGATTTAACAAAGAAATAATGATTGCTTCTATACTAAGATTATTCTCAGCTATGAATTCATATCAATGCAACGTATTTTAGAGAATGTATCCTAAACATAGTCTAGGGTCTACTTAAAATGCAGGAAGGATATACTCAAAATGTTTTAGGACAATACCAAAAACTGATTATGCCTTATTCTTCACAGGATTTATGTAGTGCACATACATGCACAGACATCTTAAAAGTCAATTTTATCTTTGGGATACTTCCACTTGTCATTTTCTCTTTCAGCTTCAAAGTTCAATATGCCAATCTATAAAATTCAGGAATAAATCTACAGGAAAGGAAAATTGTTCTTCAAATTAAATATATACCAACAGGATATTGTCAGGTTTTATTTATACCATCTCAGGATCTTGGCAGCGCTTCCTTGTGGTAAAAGAGATAGGTTAAAGCTCACTGCGAATCAAAGTAAGGCTTTCAGCTTCTCACAGGAACACTTGCCTGTCTCTTTCCATTTGCACAGATTGGTAAACAAGTTCTGAAATTTTGAGAGTAATACTTAATATGAAGTTATGAACACATGCATACTACAAAATTGCTTTGCCCCATTCACCATCAGTACACACCCCCTTGCCCCGGTGCTCACCCTCTGAAGAGAACATTTCTGACAATTTCAAAGGAGTTTCAAAGAAGGAATCAGAACCTTAAAAGAAAGTCAATGAGAGGCGTTTGCTCCTTACGACTAATGTAAAAGTCGGTGGTTCAAAGACCGGGTGATCTGCCTTTGCAAGAATTACAACCAAGGAGACCCCACAGAGCACAGTTGGTACCACAGGAGATGGTCCAGAGTCAGAACTGACTTGATAGCACCAGGCTGAGATTTTGGCTAGCCACCAGAAAGACCAGAGCTTCCAAACCGAAAGTGACCCTGCTTGCCACTTCTCATCACGTAAGTTTCTGTGTTGAGCTGACAGTTGAGATGCGGACACTTGGAGAACAATGTTTTCATATCTTTCTCAGAGAAGTTCCAGAAGTGTGTCCTGACCAGATGGGCATTCCCAGGTGTATGCGTGTCTGCTCCTGGGTTGGGAAGGGTTACAGGAACCCCCTCAGCCAGGGAAGCCAGAGCTGGTTCCTGCTGTTGTTCACTCATCGCCTCCAACAGTCGCTTGTGTGTAGTCACTAGGACCATCACGTGCAGAATCTAGTCGGTGGGCTGATTCTGATTGGCTGCTAGCTTTGCTCTCAGCTACTCATGTTGACAGATGCTTCTGGTCTCTGCAAAAGAGGTACACTCTGCTTTCATTGGAGTTACTGACAACAACTGCCAATGAATGAAAGGACCACAAAGCATGAGGCAGGCAGGATATTGTTTTTGTGAATGTTTTGCCATCGTTATTTTTATTCCAAATCAATAGCACAGATTAAAAACCCACAGCTAAATAACATACCTGCTTGGAAGTTAGGCAGCAATTATAATATGTTTTGATTTGTTATTCTTTTAAGTGTGACTCAAAATGTTTCTGAATCTCTTCTAAGTTTCAGGCCGTTTTCTGATGAGGATAAATGCTTGCTGCTGTGTAGGATCAGGCAGATTAAGCATTTTTTTTTAGTTGTGTTTATATCTTGCCCCTTTGCCCACGAGCTTCTGAGTGAGCAGCCAATAACAGATTGGCATTCCTGAGAGTTTCACTTAACCCTGAATACTCTCAGACCTATTTTCCATGAACTGTAGGGTAGATGTTCCCCATTACATTCAGCAGCTTGACAGATGCACTTTTGTATCCTGTTGGGTCCCAGGAAGGCTCGGGGGTAGGTCAAAAAGTGAATATGTCAATGTTCTTCAGGGTGATGGGGATAGAAATTTGATGTGATATTAAAGATGACTTGGATTCAGTTGTTTTAAAGAATAAAATCATTCTTTTATATATCTGTAAGAGTTGATAACAATTAAATAAGTCATACATGAATCACAGAAATTACAGCAAGGGCAGAGTGCTCTTAGATCATCTAACCAATTCCTCAGCAAATGCAAAATTACCCCCCGCAGAGTGTGTAGGAGTGCTTTGCACTTTCTTTTGAAAGTCCTGAGCAAGTGGGGCCTTCATATTTTCATTAGGCGCATCTTTCTCTTTCAGAAAACCACTGTGTCATCCTCCTTATCCTGAGAGTCCAGCGAAAATATTTTTAAAAAATCTATATCGGACCTGCAAAATCATTTGCACTCTGAGACAGATTGTAGGTGGAATTTGAGCTACAGTTCTCAGAAAACAGAAGTGTGAACACACTTGACATGCTTGCCTGCAACCTCCTTTCTGGTTTTCATGATCTAGTTTGCATGCTCCTTGGAGGTGGAGCTACCTCGGTATCCTGCAGAAACTCCCGATTCCACTGTCACGAGTAGAAACTGGTCGGGGGTACTCTGAATATCCATGAATCTGAAACTTGAAGGAAGAGATTCTGTGAGTCAATTACGGAGCCACTGTTGAGCAGTGATGACAGGTTGGGCTGCTAACCCTAGTTCAGCAGTTCAACTCATCAGCCACTCCATGGGAGAAAGACAAAGCTTTCTATTCCCAAAAAGTGTCCTTTCAGTCTTTGAAACCAACATGACAGTTCTACCCTACCCTACAGGATCATGATGAGTTAGAAGCAACTTGATGGGAGTGAGAAAGAAATGGGCCAATTATTGAATAATGTTGCTAGGTGTCAGTAATTCAATTTTGACTCGTAGTGACCCTATGTCACTCATAGTGACACGACAGGACCAAACTCTACCCTGTCTTGTGCCATCATCACAATCGTTTCTATGCCTGAAACTATGGTGGCAGCGACTGTGTCATCCGTCTCATCGGAGGCCTTCTTCGTCGTCGTCTTCTTCTTGCTGTCTCTGCACTTTACCAAGGATGAGGAACTTCTCCAGGGATTGATTTCTCCTGACAATCTGTTCAAAGTATGCCAGATGAAAATTTGCCCTCCTTGTCCCTAAGAAGCACTCTGGCCATCCTTCCTCCAAGACAAATTGGTTGGTCTTTTAGCAGTCCATGTTACTTTCAATATTCACTGATTCGTCACTGCTCTGCCGTGCTTCTTGTTCAACTTTCCCATGCAAACGAGGCAATAGAAAACACCATGGCTTGGGGCAGATGCACCTTAGTCCTCAAAGAAACATCCTTGTTTTCAATGCTCTGAAGAGGTTTCGTGGAGCAGATTTATCCAATGTAACATGACTTTTTAATGTCTTGACTGCTTGCCCGAGCATTCATTGTAGAGCCAAGCAAGACAAAATCCTTGACAATTTCAACCTTTCCTCCATTGATCATGATGTGACCTACTGGCTCAGTTGTGAGGATCTGGGTCTTCTTTACATTGAGCTGTAATCCACACAGAAGGTTGCATGCTCTTCATCAACGAGTGCTTCAAGTTCTCTGCACTGTCAATCAAGATGGTAGCCTCTGCATCTCATAAGCTGTAAATCATCTTTCTCCAATCCTGATGCTGCACTCTTCTTCATATAACCAGGGAAGCCAACTCCTTGTCAATCTCTGCTCTTAGTCCGGAATCTCGGCTGAAATCATTTTACTGTGGATGACCCTGTTTGTATTTGAAATGCCAGTAACCTAGCTTTCAGCATCACAGCCACACACAAGTCACCACAGTAAGACAAACTGACATGACAGACAAGTGATGAAACTGAATGACACAAGAAGCTTAAGAAGAAGATGGAAGGATCACACAAAGTCACTATATCAAAAAGAATGGGTTGACAGTCAACCATTTCAAGAGGTAGTATATGACCTAGAAACAATGATATTGAAAGAAATCCAATTTGTGCTTGAAGGCATTAGCCAACTGATAGAGTACCAATTGAAATGTTTCCATAAGTTGATCCAGTTTGGAAGGACTATGCTATGCTAAGAGATTTGGAAACTGGCTACCTGGCCAAATGTCTGGAAAAGACCCATATTTGTACCCATTCCAAAGAAAGTGACCCAACTGAGTGAGATAATTATTGAACAATGTCATTAATATCACATGCCAGTGATGTTCTTATTGAAGATATCCCACAAATTGTTGCAGTTATGCATCAACAGGGGCTGCCAGAAAGTAAAGCTGGATTCCAAAGAGAACATGGAACAAGAGACATCATATCTCTTGAATGAAACCTGAGAATAGCAGAAGAGTATTCACTTGAGGTTTGTTGAAAGGCATTCCATTCTGTGGATCATAACAGACCATGGATAACATTGGAAAGAATGGGAGTTCCAGAACATTTGTCAATTGGAACTTCTTATGATTGAGTGGCTTGTAGAGGAGAGCTTAAAAATACCTTATAAAAATAATAACAGTAGCTTAAAACTTACTGCCACCAGAATAACTCCTTTTGGGTTTTTGAAGCTATGAACCTTTCTGGGAGCAGAAAACCTTATTTTTTTTCTGCAAAGCCATTGATGGATAAGAACGGCTGACCTTGTAGTTAGCAGGTGAAAGAATAACCCAGTATACTAGACTGAACCTTAATACCAGTAAATTCCCCAGAAAGCAGTTAGTACCTAATAGGGAGCCAGGGAATACACCCCAGATATAGGATCTTTGTAACATTCTTCTTGACCTGCATATACTCCTCATTTTATCTAGAGGAATTATTTTATCTCAATAAAGCACAGATAAATGCATAATATATAAAGAGTCAGTAGGCACAATTTACGGTACTCTAGAATGTATAATTAAAGTATTCCGTTAGGCAGTTCTTTGGCACCTTAAACTATTTTTTATTTGCTAGATTTCTTATTTCCTTCTCTTCTGTTGTCTTACATGCCACTTCAAAATCTTGTCTATGTTCCTCAGCAATTCAGCTAGTCGTTTTTTATCTGTCTTACAGCATCTTTGTAAGATCCACATTCTTCTTCTAGATGTTCATCTTTAGATGCTCCTTTGACCAAAGCTGTTAGCAGTAAACTGTCCCCATTTTTGCTCAGCCAAAATGTTTTTACTTTAATATAATTTTTGAATTTAATGCAATATTTCTGGTGACCCAGTTCTAGATTGATAGTTGTCTTTGTCTTCCAGTCATTGCCTTTTAGTTTTCTTGTTTCTGTTGAAAGTGTGCTGTCAGACTACTGTCATTCTGTTGTAGGTAATCTTTTATTTTATTTTTTTCCCCTAGTCTCAGGAACTTCTCATTGACTTTTATGCTTTGCAGTTTCATGTCGTGTGAAGCATAATATGTGTGAGTACTTTTATCTTAAAATTTACCCTACCTGGAATTCATTGAAATGCACTCACAGAGTCCTAAATAACCAATGGGCTGTTAGAAAAAAAAGGAGATCAATTGCTAATAGTGATTTCTCCATGATTACCATATTCTTCTGATTAAGAACTGAACACATTTGATACTGCTGGAGTACAAGCACATGGAAAGTAAATCTTATTATTACAAAACAGAAGCAAACAATACCCCAGAACAAACTTTATTTATTTATTTATTTTTGTCATTCCCCATCTACGACTTGAAATGTTTTTTGGGCAGACATGATGACTGGTTTTTACACCGTACTCTGCATTGCAGGGAGGGTCTCAAAAGTTTTTCACCATATCCTGCAAGTTAGGTAGATGGACTTACACTCACCACCACTGAGGTGATTCTGGAATTGAGAATCAATTTTCTGGCAATGACTAAATGAAGGAGTTAATTTAATTAAACCTACCTGGTCTTTCATTAATCATTAAATTTCTTATATTCCTTCTTTTTTACATTTTGTGTCATACTCTAAGCATTTTCCCCAGTTCATAAATCATCTCTTCATCAATGTTTATTTTACAGTTTCACTTGTTTTAAATTAAATATAGTTTAATTTTCATGCTTACTTCTTGTGTTTGAAAATCGGGTCATTTTTGAAAGTCTTTTATTCCTTGTTTGCTTCTCATCTAACTTATTTCATTCACCATACATAGTTATTTTACATTCTGTATATTACTTTATATCCTAGATCCAATAATTCCAAACACTGGAACCTTTGGGGATTTAAATCATGCTTCTTGTTTCTGTTGACTCTAACTTACGGTGACTGGTTGCCTTTCTCGAGAGAAGCTTTGTGCTTTCCCCCCACAGACACACAAATGTTACCAAACTGGAACCACTTTCTTTGTTTACAATTTTCCATTACCCAAATTCGGTTCTTGTATTTATCAAGGAAAAAAAAAGTACTTAATCTGAGTAGATATAGAGTCAATGCTAGAAAAATTTTATGATGAGCCCTTACAAAATATCATCTTTCTTGCCTAAGCATGCATCTTGCAGCTTTTTAAGGGATCTTGAAAAGGAGGCTCTCAAAACTTTAGTTCAATATTGCTCTATTTCCACTAAGTAATGTCAGGTAGAAAGGGGTTCTGGGGGATGTAGTTCTGAAGGTGAGGTGAGTTCACAAGCTGGTGCTGGATCTGAATGAAATAGTTTAAAGATTTCATTAAGAGAGAAGGCCTATATGAGGAAAATATCGTTGCCTTGTCTCTGATCCAAGTCTCTGCCTTTGCTCCCCTGTCTGGTTTCATTTTCCCCTGAGATATTTTGTACACATATATCTTTATGGGATCAGGAGCAGATGTCTCTCCTTCTGTGGCTGCTTCCTGCTTTTATGAGGCATAGAGTATCACCCTGACTGTATGTGTAGAAATATCTTCTAATCTGCTCTATATTAAGGGAGCAAGCTCTTCCAGGCAAAGAAAGACTAGACCTGAGGCTGTGAGGTCATCCACAGGCGTAGGCCTGCTCATGGTTTTGGTTTTCAGTTGAGAGACATGAAGTATAAAGATGTGGGGTCCGGGAGATGGAGCCTTTTATTTACTGGCTTCTCCTCTGCAGTCTAGGTTTCTTTAGGATTGACTGCTCTGTGGTTTCAGAAAATCTTGCATCAGTCACACTAGAGGTCGTTTAGGAGAAATTTTCGTAAAATGATGAGACAGAAGAAAAGAGTTGTGGGGAATGGATCAACCCATGAGTATTACATGTGCCCAAGTACCATACAAGGCTATTAATAAATAGCACTAAACATGCACCTCCCAAGGATTCTTAATATAAGTTTCGTGGTATTAACCGTTGGGAAGGGGCAAATATATCTAATAGACCAGAGTGAAAGGATAAAGAAAAGTAGCTCCTTTTCCCTTTATATTCTAGTTCTAAGGACATTTTTAGGTCAAGTTTTCTAGTTTGTGTGTGTGTGTGTGTGTGTGTGTGTGTGTGCGCGCGCGCGCACGAGCACATGCCTGCCTTAATTAATCAATGATCTCTTTCTGTAAAGATAATACTTTTATTTCTTTCTCTAGGATTTGTCCTGGTTACCGTTATAGTGTAGTGGTTTAAAAATATGTATGCAGAACACTAAATCTGACTTTGGGACTGATTCAAAGTATAGACTGGAAACAAGGCTTTGTTTGAAAGCTGCAGATTTCTGCAGAAAAAGAATGCCTTCTTGGTCCTGGCACTAAGGCATTTCCTCCTTTGGATTAGAGGTTGGAGGCAGCACAATAATGATTAACCTGGCTTTAGCTGGATTTCCAAGATGGCAGAGTTTCCAAGTTCTTTAAACTTATATCACCAGATATGTTGCCAGAATTAATTTATTATCCGTGCCAACAGAAAAATTTGCTCAGGCTAGACATAGAGGGAATGCTGGAGAAGTTTATTAGAATCTGCTATTTTTTTCTTTGTCTTTTTTCCCAACAGTTTTATCTTGCTCATAATTTACATATGATACAATTTAATAATTTAATTGTCCCATCAAATAAAAAAGAATTGTACACTCATTACCACATCAATTCTAGAACCACTACCTCATGGTTAAATCACGTGTAAAATGAATTGTGCTACCACAGTCAGTTCTAGTGCTCTCTTTCCTGCCTTCATTGTGGACTCCTAAAATCCCCTTTCCTTCCCTATCACCCATTCCTCAACCCTTCATCTCCTATAAACCTTTGTATCAGTTATTTTAACCTCATGTGCTTCATAAACCAGAAAACTCAACAGGAAAAAATTTTAAATTGAAATTAGATGATAAGGATGAAATAAAAATCATATCCATACAAAATTACAAAAAATGAGCAAGAAGGAAAAGACCCCCATCAACATTTAAAAAGTTGGGAAGAAATTTCTTTCATGGAACAAGTGAGAGATACTTGCCCCCAGAGCACATTCAAGTGGGGTCTTTTAAGGAGATCAAGTGGCAAAATATTGAGTTCGATCCAGCATAAACAAGATTACAATGGTCTCTGCCTGGCAGTGAGACTGTTTGAATCTCTTGCCTGGGGTTAGAGGGGATTTGCCAGCATCTCAGTCTGAGGTGGATACTTTGCAGTTGAGCTTGGGGCTACTGCTGTCTTCTACAAGTTGGGCATTCATAATTTAGCTCTGGTACTTTTCCCTTCGCCATAATCAAATTTTATAATTGTCATCTTTGGATCACACAAGCTGTTGTGCTTCTTCTGAGAGGACTTAGCTGACTCCTGGCATAGATGTCTGCTTGCTTGAATACTTGTCTTGAAGACCCCAGACATGATTCTGATTGATAGCGGGGCACCATCTACTTTCTTCACCACACATTGCACTTGCACCCTTATCTTCTGTGAGTATCAAGCAGGGAAATGTTATCAAAACTAACTCCTTTAATTGGGGCTAGCGTTGAATAGGAGCCCTGACGCCACTGCTTGTCCATGGGGTTTGATGTCTCAGGTTCACTTTGGTGGTCATAATATGGAGGGTGAGGGAGAAATAAGCAAGCTACAAGCAGGAGACAAAAGCCATATAAATAAAGATGTACAGCATCGTCAATCACTGTTCCCCCCTCCCCCGCCATACACACCATTTAAATTGATTGCACTCTTATCATTATCAATTTTCTCAGTGATCCAGCACCCTAGACACTGTGGGGATGCGGCGTTTATGTGAATACAGCTCCACCTTGAACTGCAACCCACTCATTTTGCCCTACACAGCTTAATATTCCATTTGATTGGGCTCTGTTGACCCTAAGTGTGGGGAATGATGCCAGGGGAACTCTGACTTTTAAATTATTCTGGATGACTTTTCTCAAAGGCAAATTTGTTCACTCTTCTTCTCCCACACAATCCTTCTCATTTGTGTCCATTCTCCTTTCCACTCTCTTTTTAATTGTCTACCTTTTGCATGAATATGAACTGAATATACCATATAGCTTGGGTCAGGTTTACCTAAGTAATCTAAGTGACTCTTGACCACCCCCCACCACTCTTGCCTTTTTAATATTTTAAATAAGTCCTTTGTAACTGATTTTCTGAGGGTAATGCATTATTTGATTTCATTTTATTATGAATATTGATCATTGTTCTAAGTAAGATGAAATCCTTGACAGCTTCAGTATTTTCTTTGTCGTTATATTGTTTATTGGTCTAGTTGTGATCACTTTTATTTATTTATTTTTTGTGTTGAAATGTTATCTTTGATTGGTATCAGTAAGTGCTTCAATTTAGCTTCATTTTGGAGAAGCAAAAGTGATGTTTCATGTACTTATCACAAGTTATCAATGCATCTTCTAATCTTGATGTTTCTTCTTCACTTAATCCAGCTCCTCAGATTGTTTTCCTAGTTCATACATGGAATAACTATGATGAAAGGATACAACTCTGGTGCTTATAGCTTCATATTCTAAACCAAACCAACCTCCCTCATCTGTTCAATGCTCTGGTTCTCCATAAGCACATTTAATTAATTATCTTATAGTTAACATTCTTTGTGATGTTATACATAATTTGATATAGTCCACACAGTTGGATAGCTTTGCATAATCAATAAACAGATAAACATATTACTTTAAATGTTTATTTTTTAATAAACAGATTTATTAAAATATAATTCTAATAGCATACATTTCAATTGTTCAACCATATCAAGAAGAGTTGTACAATCATTACCAGGATCAATTTGAGAACGTTTTTCTTCTTTTTGTACTCCTTGTTATTAACTCCCTATTTCCCCCAGTGATCCCTGCTGTATCACCCCCAAAACCATTGATCTAATTACTGTTTCTATAGATTTACAAATGCAACAAAAACATACAAAAACAAAAAGCAATGAGTCAAAAGAGCTAAAAATAATAACAAAACAGAAAAACAGTTGAAAACAGAATTTTAATTTTATTTTTAAAATAAGTCATTTTATTGGGAGTTTGTACATCGCATTTCACAATACATAAATACTCATATGGTGCCAAGCACCTTCACAAGCCTGCTGCCATCTCCAAACATCTGCTCTTCCACTTGAACCCTTGATATCAGCTCCTTCCCTTCCCCTCTGTCCCTGCTCCCCCCTGCCCCACCAGCCCTCAATACTTCATAAATTATCATTATTATTATTTTGTCATATCTTACACTGCCTGACATCTCCCCTCGCCCACTCCTCAGCTGTCTGCTCTCCAGATAGAAGGTTATGTGTAGATCCTTGTAATTGACTCCCTCTCTCTACCCCACCGTCCTTCCATCCATCTGGTAACTCCACTCTCACCACTGGTCCTGAGGGATTCATCTGTCCTGGGTTCCCTGTATTTCCAGTTCCCCTCTCTGCCAGTGTGCCTCTTCTAGTCCAGCTGGATTTGTACGGTAGAATTGGGACCATGATAGTTGAGGGGAGGAAGCCTTCATGAACTAGAGGAAAGTTGTGTGCTTCATCGCTACCTCATTGCGCCTTGACTGACCTGTCTCCTCCTTGCGACTTCTCTGTAAAAAGGTGTCAAATTGCCCACAAGTGGGACCTTGGGTCACCACCCTGCTCTCCCCCTCATTCATAGTGATGTGATTCATGTGTTTGATGTTTGATATCTATTCTCTTCAACCCCTCCTGATCACACAGGCTGGTGTGCTTCTTCTGTGTGGGCTTTGCTGCTTCTGTGCTAGATGGTCACTTGTTTACTTGCCTTTGAGAACCCAGATGCTTTATCATTTGATAGCTGGGCACTATCAGCTTCCTCCACTCTGTTTGCCTCTACACCCTTTTGTCTTTAGCGATCCTGTTGGGCGGGTGGACACATAATGGTGTGATTTTTGTCCTCTGATGCCTGATACCTGATCCTTTCCACACCTCATGGGCGCACAAGCGGGTGTGCTTCTTCTATAGTGGGTTTGGTTGCTCCTGAACTATATCACCACTTGCTTACTTTCAAGCCTTTAAGACCTCAGATGCTGTATCTTTTGATAGCCGGATACCGTCAGCTTTCTTCACCGCACTTACTTATGGCCCCACATGTCCTCAGTTATTATTATTATTATTATTATTATTATTATTATTATTTTATGGATTGCCTGCAAATGTCTTTATTCTATCCCCATTCTTTTTAAAATATATATATATATATTTAATTTTATTGGGGGCTCTTACAGCTACTACAACATTCAATACATCATTTGTATCAAGCACATTTGCACACATGTTTCCACATACATTTCCCAACATTTTCCACTTGAGCCCTTGGTACAAGTTCCTCTTAAAAAAAAACCCTTCCTTTCCCCCTTCCCCCCCTTTTTTAATGAATCATTTTATTGGGGGGCCCATACAACTCCCATCACAATCCCTAACAACATCAGTTGTATGCAGGCCACTTTTACACGCCCATTGCCATCATCACTCTCAAAACATTCTCCCTCCCTCCAGGCCCCCATTATCAGCTCCCTATATTACCCTTCCTCCCCCCCTTCCCCTTGACCCCTTAGTAATTTACAAATTATTTTTTCATCCTGTACACTGTACAATGTGTCCCAGCACTCACTTCCCTGTTGTCCGTGCCCCAGAGAGAAGGCCATGTGTAGATCCCTGAAGTTGGTTCTCCCTTTCTATTCCTCCATCCCTCCACCCTCCTGGTATTACCACTCCTATTTCTAGTCTTGATGGATCATCTATCCTAAGTTTCCCATGTTTCCAACTGCACTGTACATCTCCTGGAGGACAGATTGGGGACTCAAAGCCCATCAATAGGTGAGGTGACATCCTCTTGCAGAGGGGTTACAAGGAGGAGATGAGTCAGTTAAGATACAGGGTAGGAGCTATGAAATATGCAACCTTCCTCTAGTTCCCATGCTGCCTCCCACCCACTATCATCACCACAATTCTACCACATAAATCCAGCTAGACCAGGAGATGTGCAGTGCAGTCCTCAGTTATTATTTCAGGATGGTGTGCACACAGTCATACGATTTTTTTTCTGGTTTGATTCCTGAGACCTGATCCTTTCAACACCCTGTGACCACACTGGCTGGTGTGCTTCTTCTGTATGGGGTTGGATATTTCTCAACTAGATGGCTGTTTGTTTATCTTCAAGCCTTGAGACCCTAGACGCTATATCCTTTGATAGCTGGGTGCCATCAGCTTTCTTCCCCACATTTGCTTATGCATGTATTTGACTTCAGTGATTTTATTGGGCCAGTGAGCATCAGGGAATACCTGAGTAATAGAACAAAGTGTTCTTGCATTGAGGGAGTGCCTGGGGGCCCAAGCTCTAGCTGCTACCTTAGTACTAAACCTATAAATATATGTACCTGGATTTATTTCCTCCTTATTATAAATAATTATACTTACATATGAACAGACCTGAAGTGAGCATGCAGACCCTACCATGAAGCACCCAACCAGGAGGACAGCATGGACAGATGGAAGGAGGCATGAAAAGAGAGTGCTACAGGGCTGGCCACCACCAGGACCAAACTGACTCCCTCCCTGGAAGTGGGTATGACAGAGAACAGATTGGGGGACGGGCCAGCTTTCATAGTATGCATTTTTCCTGCTAGGTGCGCATCCAGCAACTTGCTCTGAGTTGGTGTACCCAGTGGCGTCTCTTGGAAAGGTTCTTTCTGGTCACAGTGAATATTTTTGTAAAATTACTTTTGCTCAAACCTCATTTTTTTGTGAAGGCCAATTTAAGAGAATAGTTTGTGGCTGTGAAATTTTGTTTCCTGCTCAGAAAAAAAATGCCACAGAAACTGCGATGTTGAATACAGCTTACAAGGACAGCACGATGGGAAAAAAACTCAAGTGTACGAGTGGTTTTCTCAATTCTAAAAAGGCGCAATGTTGATTGATAACAAAGCTTGTTCTGGACATTTGTCAACTTCCTGAAGGGATGAAAATGTTAACCTTGTAGGATATTTGGAGTTCATGCCACCAGGTCAGACTACAAATCAATTATTGTATTTAGAGGCTCTGAAAATATTACATGACAGTGTGCAGCAAAAAGGATCTGATTTGTGGCAGGACTGGTTTTGTCACCACAACAATGCACCTGCTCATGCAGCCATCTCAGTGCACCAGTTTTTGGCAAAAACCAGCAGGCCTCTCTTGCCCCCACACACCTGGCTCACCTGACCTCACTCCATGCGACTTCTTTTTATTTCCACAAATGCAGAGGGACATGAAAGGACAGCAATTTGACAACAGAGTGGGAAAACAAAACAAAATGAAAAAATGACAAAAGTGCCAACCAAACAGATGAGTTTGGAAAATGTTTTCAAGAATGGAATAACAAATATGTTTAGTGTAACGGAGAGTACTTTGAAGGTGATAAGGTTGGTTTGTAAAAAAAAAAATTAAATATATAGCTTTGAAAAAAATTCTGTGTTTTGGGTACCCCCTTGAATGTCTCCAGCAACACAGTTTGCTGACTCTGGGACAGACGAATTAGCATGTCCAGCATTAAATTGACCAGTGTTATACTAGGATTACTGTAACAAAAAGAACTAGTTGGTCAAGGTTCAACCTTTTAAGGAGGTATCACCTAAGCAATAGCATTGGTACTGAAGCAGTACTGGAGACTGTGGTAAAGATCATAGATCCAGAAATTGATGAAATATCTGCTGAGGTACTTCATTCGTCTAGGGACTGAGATGCTCAGGCTAAGGTCAGGGGTGGGGTGATGAGAAGGAAATATATATTTTTTTGTTTTCTTGCCAATTTAGTGAAAGGTGCAGAGGAGAAATAATTGAGGAACACTCCATAGTGTCAAAGAGTCAGAACCATCACGCTGATAATAAAAGAAGTAATTGTAAGATAATGACTGGAAGTTATTTTTTGCTGGACGTCCTGAGGAGTCAGTCATGAGGATGCAGCACTTGAACCTGCATTGAATGGCATAAAGGAAGGAATTAGGCAAGGATCCATGTCAGAGGAGGGGAAGCGAACATTAAACAGGGAGAGGAGAGCGAGAACAAGGCTGAAAACTAGGGATATTTTTCATATTTTCAAGGATCTAAGAGAATAATACCATGACTGAGGTATAATAATAGCAAAACCCAAACAATAAAAGGAGGTTCAAAACAATACAAAACCAAAATGAGAATCTGAGAGACAGTGGAAGTGGCCCAGGCACGCGATGAATAGAAACTCTCTGATGGCAGCTGTGCAGGAGGCTTAGAAAACAATTGGTCCAAGTTAGAATAGGAAGCCAGGGGCCCAACAAAGGCCGTGCTCTCTACAAAAGAGGGGTCACACACCCAGGCTATGTGATTTAAAACCTGGGAAACCTTGACGATTAGTGCGTATATTGCCCGTTTTTGAGGAAACGAGAGGCCATAGAAATGATGGGAAATTGTCAGTAGTATAAAGAACTGATAGTTGAAATATAAAGTAAGCCAAAATGTGGCACAATTTGGAGTCGTTGATGTAATTTTAGAGTAGTCGCATTATCTGGTGCTGCAGCAAATGTTATTTATACCGTGGCGTCATTTTAGGTGCTGTTGGAAGTTTTCAAATTTTAGACTCAAATCATATTGGCAAAGCAAGAAAGACCCATGTATAAAGAAGGCTAAAATGCAAGCCCTAGAAGTCTCTGTGTTGTGAAAGCATGTGCACAGTAGAGCTAGACTGGGCAGAGCATGCCCAAGAGAGTCCTTTATTTCTGTGTTTGACAGAGGGGAAAAGAGCAAGGGATTCAGGAAGAATGTAAATTTTAAGCTCTTGAATATATTCGAAAACTTTTAAAACCCCGTGTCTCTGTTATTTTTAAACTACATCCCAGAAAGAGTTATGCTTTATCTTTAAATTTCACAATATGTGTGGGACATATGTTAAGTTTGTCGTCAGGTGCCATGTACGAGGAGACAAGAGGAGGCTTTGACAAAAATGTCTCTGTGGTTTATATTACAATGGAGGAAAATGTATTGTCTGATTAGTATCCAAAAGATGCAAGGGACGGGATAAGTATAGTCAGACTTATTGCTCTTAGGTGCTGTCAAGTCAGTTCCAACTCCCAGCTGTGCTACGTGCTCCAAGGCACCGAGAGGTCCTGTGCCAGCTCAGTCGCTCCCGTCTTTGAACTCATGGTGACAGTCACTGTGCCAAGTCATCTTGCTGGAAGTCTTGCTTCTGTTTGGGCTGATCCTCTCTCTAAAGCACAGTGTTCTTCTCTCACCTGACAACAGGTTCAAAGTTTGTGAACGTTGGACCGTGAATAGGGAAGGCCACAGAAGAAACTCTGCATTTCGATTATGGCTGACAAAGAATATCAGAAGTACTACATCTGTCCTGGAATAACGACAACCTGAGAATGTTCCTCAGAAGTGAGGATGGGGAGACATCTGCTCAGGTCTTCTGGACATGTTATTAGGAGATACCTGTGCCCAGAAAAGGCCATCGTGCTTGGTAAGGTACGATGCCACTGAGAAGCAGGAAGACCTTGAATGAGATGGATGGACCCAGTGGCTGAAACAACGGGCTCAAACGTAAGTTGTGAGGAGGCTCAAGACAATGGTGGTGTTCCCTTCTACAGTCACTCTGAAAGCAAACTGGCTCCCCGGCACCAAACAACAAGAACGTTCAGTTGTCTGTTCTCTAGCTATTGATGACTAGACGTGTCTATTTTCAAGCAGACTTTGTTCCTGAACTTCTTAATAATACTAAAACCCTCTTGCCTTTTCCAAAACAGCACCTGTATCCAATCAATTGTCAAAGACTGTTATCTACTTATGATGAATTCAAATCACTGTACCGCTGCTACCTCCTAGTCCCAGGGCATGCTTTCTGGCTTGGGCTATTGGGGCATGCCCTTCAATGGTCTCCAATTTATTGGCTACACGAAAGGCAGGATGGTAATTCAAACAAACAAATTTGATCCTCTCATTGATCAGCCCAATATCCTTCAAAAACATTTTAAGGCAGCTATGTTTTCTGCAAAGTTCTATGTTTTAAAATCTCTTTTAATTTCCCCCCAATATTCATATTGCAGACAATTGAGATTTAGCATCCTTCTTTCTCTCCTAAACAGACATGTGCACACACACAGATAAACATAAATATGTACATTCACATGCCCTTTGTCCTACATATATGCTTTTCTCTTTCTAGAATGTTTCCTCTACCATCTCACTCTTTTTAGGGCTTTTTCTTCCTGTCTATTTGCCCATATTACTGGTGGGACACAATTCCCATACTTGGCTATGAGAGTCTGCTTATTTTGTTGTCATTTTGTGTCTGGGGCAGAGAGGTGACAGATGATAAAAAACTCATTGCCTGAGAAATTTTCAAAACTCATACAACACTTATCCCAAGCCAACCTTGGATAGAGAGATATATATAATACATATGGAAGCCAAACATTTATTGATAATAAATCAAAGAGGACTTTATTGTAAAAAAAAACTTTGGTAAACATACTTTGTCATTGATCAAAGACTAAAGCAAATTCACATGCTAATAAGATGATGTGCATGCTTCTTTCTAAATAATTAAATCTTGGTAGACTATTTGATGCTGCAGGACTGTGTTTGTCTAGATAGACTAGGAAAACAAATTCATAAACATGCATATGTAAATAAGGGAGAGTTTTCTTTAAGTAATAATTGTACATTAAGACAACATCCCAACCCAGTCCATTCCATAGCCTTAAGCCTTATATTAGCGCATATGTCTGTTACCAATCTATAAAATTCTCTTCAGACACACAGAACACATCCAATGATGCTGAATTGTGTTAGTCTGGGTAGACTAGAGAAATAAATTCATAAACATGCATATGGATATTAGGGAAAGGTTTATATACAAGAAGAATGAAACATTGAGAAAGCATCTCAACCCAGTCCAGTTCAAGGTCATAAGTCCAATATTAGCCCATATGTCCTATACCAGTCTATAAAGTCTCCCTCCAACTCACAAAGCATGTGTAATGACACCAGGACCATCACCGGCCAGTGGGTGCAGAGTCTTGTGTGTCCAGTGGCAGTAGAAGCAATAGAAGCACCCCAGTGCTGGCAGGAGTTTCCCCATGGCTCCTTGTTTCCAGGGCTCAGGGTCCATCAGCAGTATCCTGTGGTGGTAGAAGCATCTCAGTATTGGTAGGGGGTCTCCCCATGAATTCTCCAGCCTGAGAGGTTTGGACCCATCAGCGTAGGCCCATGTAGCTTCTCCTCCAGTCTCCTCCAGTCTCCAGGACTCAGGGTCCAGGACCCATGCTGCCATGTTGTTTTGTCAGTAGACCATCTCCAAGAGATTGAATCAAGTCTCTATCTCCAATTGGAAATATTGCAAGACTTCCCAGAATCCCCAGGAGAAAGTCATGCCCACACAGAGGCCTCATTGGCTATCTCCAGATTGATAGGCTAGACTCCAGCCCTAAACGCCCAGTGCTGAAATTGACACAGATCGGTGACTGCCACTAGGATGCAGGAGACTGGAGGAGCTGGAGGAGAAGCCACATGGGCCTACCCTGAAGTGACAGGTTTAAATGATTGAATATTTTAAAAATATAAAACAAATAACACAGTTTTCAAAGCCATACATCATTAAAAAAAATTAACAAAATTGTATTTCTGCTCAGTCAGAAAAACAAGTCCATCTTTCCAGGTCAGTAATCTGTTTAAACTTTGTCCTCTTGAGAGACACCTTGCCTCTGCATGTAGTAGCAAGCTTTATTATCAAAGCTCATGACTTCACAAAGAGTTGAAAACAAGTGACTATTAAGGCCATGGCTTTTAATGAAGTTTATGAAGTATGTTGAAGAGCAACATCTAATTCTGGTGATAATTTTGACTATGAGTGCCTCCCGGTGGATCTTGCAGTGAATCAAAGTGATGTGTTTGCTCATTGCCACCAGCTTTGACTTTTGCTACAAATCCTGCATTCTTGCCTATCCCTGCTCCGACACGATCTGTACAGACTCCAACATATTTTGCCACTGTTAACCTTCATTCATGAAAAATTCATTGACTTTTAGATATATATCTTACCCTCTTGTGTGCTCTTCTAAAGGGTGACAAAACAATAATTATTCATTTATTTTTTTTCATAAATATATCTTACATAACGTCACAAATGGGGGGGTACCAAGGTTTAAGTAGAAAAAAAATGTTTTGAAAATGATGATGGTAATATATGTACAAATGTGCTTGATACAATTGATGTATGATATTTTAAGTGCTGTAAGAGCCCCCAATAAAATGATTTATAATGAAAAAAGTCACAACTGTGACCTATTAGAAATGCTAGTTGTTTCATCTAACTGAATTGTAAATTTTGGCTACTGTTGAGAAAGTAACAAAATTGGTCATTATTTTGAATAATGGTTGAATTGGTCATTATTAATTTCAAAAATTATTTTGGAAACAATACCATTTGATAAAGAACTTTTATGAATCTCATCTCTATGTTTTCCCCCTAAGAACTATTTCTGTCATTTTAATAGCAACAGGTAACACAGAATCTTTTCTGATTGAGTGTGGCTTTTTAGTTTTTGCAACCAAGTGAGAATTTTCTGAAGATGCGAGTATCTACTTTTTGCTGACAGTTGCAACCTTCTCAAAGCATTCTTTTTCTTTATTTTAAGATTTCAGTTATTCAAACCTCTGAAAGATTCCTTTGATCTATTTCAACATTCTTAGTTTTGAGCTGTCGCTTTATAGTCTCTCCAGTCAAGCTTCACTACGGCTTAAGCACAGAGGTTTTCAACACTGTCATTATTAAGAATAAGTCTATATTACAAAAATGGTTCAACCTATGTTCTATTTCTTTTCAATTTGGATTCTGCTACATTATCATCAGTATTTGTACTTCTTTTGTCTAAATTTAGCCACCGATCTACAACCCAATATATTTTTTACCTAAAATATATATAAATGTCACGAACTATTTCTTAAGTTAAATACTAGCTTTAATTTATGGAACAACATTTGTACTTGATTTTAAAAATCCGATGTTCATACTTACCACTTACAAATGTATACAGTACTGATGGTGGGAAAATACCCTTATGACAATTAGACCTTTATGTTTCCATAAAAGAAGAAAGAGCAGAAAATTTAAAAATTAAACATTCTAACAATGCAATCCAGAGATATATTGCATGCTGAGAAACGACTGCAGGAAAATATTAAAAATCTTTATTTTCTGTAACTAGAATACAACGTTTCTGTAAGAGCAGAAAATGTTGTAAGCACTGAAAAACATTATGGTTCATTAGATAACACTGTCTGGCCTCCTAGCTGCACTATTTCTGGCAGCTTTGGCTGACGTGTGTGACGTGAAGGCATGTGCAGGATCATGTGTGCATGTTGTGTGCTCAGAACCCAAGCTGCAATGAAGTCTCACAAAGTAATGGGAGTAAACACCACCCGAAACACAGCGGGTTCATTACCTGCTGGTTTTGAATTAATTTTTTTGTCATTGCTTGCATATCCAGAACTCTTACTGGTTCCAGATTTTTTCACAACCCCCACATACAATGATGAACACCCTCCCCCCCCAAATATGGGGCCTAAACTCAATAGTTTAAGAAGTTCTAACTTAGAAAATATTAGGAGGCATGCTAAAATTCTCAGTTATTGAGTCATCCTCTCTTGTAAGCACAAGAGAGATTTGAAAGCTGGGTTTGCAAAGCAACAATGCCTCCCATCTTCCGTGTCCACTGCCTTAGAAATCTCTTGTTTGAAGGACTTGTTATTTTTCCTCCCGGCCTCCCTTCAAGCCTGTCATAGGACTATCCAGTGCTCATCTGCTCTCATGAATCTGATTTTCAGTCAGAGGTGATTGGAGACTGGCAGGGATGGTATTAGCTCAGGAAACAGTTTGGCTCCTTTAAGAGTGCAGACAGGCTCCAGAAGTCTCTGCAGACAGCAGCAGAGCCCAGTTGTCAGCAAGCCCCACAGGCCCTTGTTGTGTTTACACCAGTGGTCATATGGCAACCCCTCCCAGCCCCGGCACAAGCTGTGCAGTTACTTCATCTGCAGGCCAATGACCTCATTCACGTAAAATGCTGCAAATGCAAGACAGAAGCCAGCAGGCTGGCCTCTCTCTCCCTGAGAGCCCAGGAGAAACTGTCCTTGTCCCTCTCAGGAAATCAGCCCAGAGTTGTCCACTCAGTAATTCTTCACAGCCCAAAGCTTACTCATAAATCAAGTGGATATGCATTCCAGAGGCTGGGCTGAAAGGGTCTGGTGCTGAAACTAGAATGTGACACCTGTGAGTGGGTTATGTAAGGGTGTTTGAATGTTCTTCTAAGAAGGGCCAATGACTGCAGACTAGACAAGGTCACTGTCACCCCCGTCTCCTGGGTGCAGTGCTTACAAAGTGCGGGCACACACACATGCCACAGAACCCCAGAGGGGCAAAGAAATATGCATTGATCTATCTAGTTATATGTTTATACATGCATATAGTCACATACAATGCTATACTGTGGATATATTTATGTTTACATATAAATATATAGTTATGTCATATATATTTGAACTAGATCTGCTCTGCTCCTCCAAGAATATTGCACATGAAGATTAGGAATATAGATAAATTATCTTTGCAATAGGCTGCTGTGTTTATTAGCCTTTTCAAGCTCTTCATGGTGAAAAGGACGTGCTGATTTCCGGTGTTCTCTTCCTCCTCATCTGGCCAGTAACAAACAGGAGCTGCTATTTGTACACGTAACAGTTTAACCCTTTGAGCTATTCCATGACTCTGGGTTCTTCCTGGCGTTGTTAGTGGAATGGTCACTAGCTGTGGGATGGCATTTTAAACTTTAGGGCAATTGATATTTTGTTGCACATTTCATGAATATACATAGATCTTAAAAGTAGTAAGAGGACATGAAAAATAAATACAAGAGATAGAAAAAGGAAGAAATGGAAAGAAGATAACTCCAGAGGTCGAGATTTTATTTGGGTAAGATCCGCCCAGTGAAAACTCTTGGGGAGGAAATATTCGTTTTAGGGCGCATTTGTTAATAAGCTTACAGTCATCCTGATTGCAGGGAGATCAATCAGCAGTGAAGGATCGCTTGCTCGTTTGTTTTAAACGCCTGGCAAATCCAATTATTCCAGGTGGATTTAAGATTTCTGGGAGGGCGGCGAAGGCTTGACTCTCATGAGCAAAGGCTCAGGGACTGTTATTGCCGTGGCGTGTTGTGGTTTACTCTCAGTCATGCACCCGGCAAAGTCTTTCTTATTACAGACACTGACACAGCCCTGGAGAGAGTGCAAATGAGTTCCTGAAAATCAGGACTTCAGGATCTTTCCCTTGTGCACAGATGCAGGTATCCTCCAGCCAGCTGGCCCCTTACCTTGCCCACCATCACCTGGGCTGCTGTCAAGTGGTTTTTCAGAGTCGAGGAAGCACTGGAGACTATATATTTAAATAGTTCTGGCTCTGAGTGTTTCAGCCTCCTTGCTGCACAGCCCTGGACTTGATGGTGTAATATAGGCATTTTACATATCAATAGTGGAGGAGGCTGCTTCCAGATGGTGGTACCTATTTCAAAGCCACCTTTTTATGCAAAAGGAAGACTGTGAGACCTCCCTGCAAGTCGATGTATTGTATAAGCCTTGGGAATGAATGCTTAAGAAATGGTCTTGAGCTGTATTTTATGTCTAGTTCAATGTGTTGTGTGAGCACAGCTGTTCATGGCTGGCATGTGGTAGCATATTAAAAGGAAGATTACCATTTTCCATTTTTTCCTCTTCTGAAAGCTTGAAATGCATACATAAAACTTGTGGAAAAAATAGGAATAATGAGACAGGGAACCTGGGTCTCAAGGCACTCACTGGTGCACATCTGGAGTTTGCAGCCTTCTAGAGATTCTTATTCCCAGGAGCTACGGCCAGAGTGGCAATGAGAGCCTGGTCTCCATGGTGAGCTTCCCTATCTTACCAGGCCAGGTGTGCCTGTGTGTCATTTCTTGGAAAGGCTGTTCTCTGAGGTGGGTGGGGTGGGGGAGGACAAGATAGGAGAGCAGGGGAAAGACAGAAGGAGATAATTATGCGCCACCTTGCCTAACAGAGCCAGCTCTCCTGTGGCTTCCATCAGGGATGGGTATTGGAAAGGCCGTGGTGTCGTCAGATGACTCCTCTGCCTGCCAACTTGCATGATGCGTGTTTCTATGGGTACAGGACAAGGAGGAGAAACCCTGGAGTGAGGAAAGAAGCAAGAGCAACAATGCCAGGCAGGATGGGCCAACGCATGTCCTTGCTCCCTGTCCCAGATGCATGTTGGTTTTCAACTGACAATCTGGTTGCTAGTAGTTTCCCCCTGAGCTAAGAAGTAGGAAATCTTTCAGAGCTTGTAGACTGCTATTTAGACAAAAAAAAAAAAAAAAAGGCTTCGTGGAAATGAGATAATGTTTTTTTTTTTTTTAATTGAGATAAGAAGCACAAGAGCGGCTGAGCTCCGGTGGCGTAGTGGTTGAGTGCGGGACTGCGGTCCACTGGCTTGGCAGTTCAAATCCAGCAGCAGCTTTTCAGGAGCAAGGCTGGGCCTCCCAGTCCCACCAGAGGGCAGTGATGCCTCCCTCCCACAAAAGAAACACAATAGCAGAGCTTTATAGTTCCATTTAATAGATAGAGGAAGTGAGGGGTTGGTCCTGGGACTTGCATCATAAGAGGGACAGTTGGATGGGTCTGGGAAGTTTTTATCAGGAAGAAATACTTTGTTTCATAGATTTTTTATTTCAATTTAATTTTTAATTCATTATTTTATTGGAGACACAGATTATTACAATAATCCATAAATCATCCAGCCAACTTGTACAGATGTTGCTGTCATTATTTTCAAAATATTTTCTTCCTACTTGAGTCCCTTGATATCATCTCCTCTTGAACCCTTAATAAATTACATATTATTATTATTTCATATTTTATATCATCCAATGCAGCCCTCTACCCACAGTTCTGTTATTTCCACCACCCCCCCCCCCAAAGGGAGGATATACGTCCAACCCTGCTCTCAGTTCTCCCTTTCCCAC
>PVJH01007265.1:0-94393 GCA_004026705.1 Nesogale talazaci
AAAAAAAAAAAAAAAAAAAAGAACCCCACCCCATCCCAGAAAAGATGTAACTACTGACACAACATATGTATGTATGTATGTATGTATGTATACATTATGATGAGTGCTGTATGAGTCCCCAATAAAATGAATTAAAAAAAAAGCCATAACTTATCGTGTCGTACATAAACATGCCCCTTTTTCCTACAGGGATGCACATAAGTAAACTCTCTCATTAACATATAAACCCACATTCTATTGGTGGAGGGAAACAAATTTTTTTATTGTGTTTCTTTAAAATAATCCCACTGCTCTAGACTCAAGGCTGATAAAGCATACATTTTGACATCAAATGCAAATGAACTCTCTCACGTCAACGCTCCTCCTCCTCCTCAGACACATCTTCACACTCACTTTCCTGTAAGCCCACTTTTGTCTGTATATTTCAAGTGGCTTCAAAATCAGCAGCAAGCCGTAGGAATCTGCTCCCCTTATTTGATCAAGCATATCTCGCAGGAAAACCATTAGTCAAAATCTTGAGTGGCATACTTTGGAGTTTTTTTTTTCCTTTTTCTTCCTAAAAAAAAAAATCCACCTCATGTTCTAAATATGCAAAACATTGAATAGCCAACTCTTTATCCAGGGGATTAATAGAAACATCTGTCTTGTTCTTTTATGAGCACAAGCTAAAGATGCCCTAACATTAATGACAGTTCTGAGGGAAATCTGCAGCTTAAAAAAAAAAAAAAAAAAGTCGTGCTGAATGACTTCAAACTCGAAGTCGTGACCTTGGTCTTTCGAAATCTCCATGGGTATCCGAGCTCACAGTCCTAAATCAGATGTGTGTGATCATCTGTGCTGCACACCATCTGGAGCGCGGTGCGCTGGTAATGCTAGTGAAGCTGGAAAGGCTCTCCAGAAGGAAGCCAACACCTTCTCCGCAGCCCCTGCCAGTTAACTACCAAGCAAAGCTGCTGCTGTCACACAGCTGCTGACTCCAGTCTAATGACTCCTTAGCTGATCAGAAGCTTGCAGGGTGATCTCTGTTTCGCCGGGCTCAGTGTTTCTCCTGGCAACAGTGAGGGACAGTAGGCTGGTGAAGTGGGTGAAGAGACTTCTAGGAGAGAGACAGGCAGTTCCAGTCAAAGCAGTACATGCTGGCAATAAAGATATCCTGTTTGCAGCAGCTAGACTCATCATCCCTTTATCCTTTCATAAATCATAACCCAGAACCATTGACTTTTGAGTCTACCTTAATTCATAATAACCTTTTTTATGTAAAAGAAGAAGCTTTATATCAAGGAATAATTGTATATTAGGGTTAGACTTAAAAAAAAAAAGAAGCAATTGTGTATCAATAAAATATCCCAGATGATCCAACTCAAGTCCCTTAGTTCAATATTAGTCCATTAGCCCCTCTGCAGACTCACATGGGCATGTACTGTGATGCAGAATGCAGGAAGATCACAGGATGGTGGGTGCAGATCATAGTAACCTTTTAAATATATGCTAGAACTGCCAATAAGACTCTCAGCTAAGAATGGTGATAGAAGCCTATTGACATGCCTTTCCCTTGTGTAGAAGTTGGCAGGTTTGAAATAAAGACTATTGTTTATCAGTTGAGCACTTAGCCATGTCACCAGTGGGGACTCTTGCTTATCCTCTGATTAGCTGACTGAATTCCCCACACCCCTAGGTGGGTCTCAGCTGCCCTTATTTCCTTCTCAACCTAAGAAGACAAAGCTGAAAGGCAATCCTTGGGCATCTGTGCACACTCCCAAATGCAGAATGCCCAACCCCATCAGATTGATTGCTTCCCATTTGTTTTCTCTGCTGGGGATTAGGTGGAGAGGGTGGAGAGGAATACCTTCCTTTTTATTAGCACCTCTCTATTTTGCTTTAAAAAATATGGTTCTGTTTTATGATGTGTGGTACGTATTCGCTTTAGTGTGCATGCCATAAAATGACAAAAATCTAATAGGCTGCTCTATTCCCTCAGTTCTTTGAGCAATAACATTCCTTAAATACCGTGTGGCAGTTTTCCAACATTTCAGATTGAAAAGAAAAATATTAGCAATTGTGAATACAGAAGTAAATCTTGCTCGCTAGGTACAGCCTCTTGGCATTTGCTTTCCTGAAGCTCATATCTTCAGCTGTCCCGGAAACGAGAAGCTTGTAGCTCTCCAGCCTGGAGCTTCCTCGGCTCCGACTGAGTTGAGAGAGAAGGCTAAGGATAAAAGATGTAAGTCAGAGAGAGCCTGGAGTTGTTTTCAGAGTCTCAGTCCCTGTAGAAGAATTGAAATTTATTTACACCTGTTTCTAAATATCCAGCTCCTACTGACTCTGCCTTGGGGCAAATCTGCCTACAGATTTCTGGAGGTTTCCATGGTAATTCAGAACTAAATATCCCCTTTACCATATAGGTGTTTAAGACAGAAAATATGTTATTAGAACCGGGGTTAATAAAGTAGAAAATGAACAACATTGCTTAAGAAGGCATGTTGTGAACACTCCTCCATTTCTATTTTAGTTCCCCAGTAAAAAGAGTTAGCAGAAGTAAAACAAAACTGTTTAATTAAAACCTGAAAATTTCACTGCCCTAGACTGACTTCCATCTTGTCACGTGGTAGGTTACACATCGGAATGACAGCAGACAGCTTAGCAGTCTGAACCCACGAACCCTTCTGCAGGAGGAAGTTGAGGCATGCGGCTTCCTGGAAATATTTACAGCTTCTGAAACCATCTACTCTGTCCTCTGGAGTGTTTTGAGAGTAGTCTGTTTGGAAGAGGTTAAAGAGATGCATGGTGAAAGAAAACGGTGATGCATTTTCAGATGAAGTGAAGAAGAGATGCAAAGATAATCTTTCAGAATCTCTAACGGGAGATCAGGCCCTAGAAAACATTCCTCTTGAGAATGATAATCTGGTTATTGGCATCCTAGTGTCTTTGGACCCATAAAAAGAGGGGGTTCCACCAGAAAGGATATTTTTTCTTTTTCTTTTTCTGGGCTTTGAGAAAACAATATTTTCAAAGGCCCGAATGAGCACAAATCAATCCCAGCAGAGCACTTCCCTCTTTGCCAAGAAGAGAGGAAACGTAATCACAGCAGTGGCATTTTCTGCGTATTCACAACTCTGAACTTCTTATGGGGTGAAAGGGATCTTTGTTTTATTGCAGACATACAGGGAGGGGATGCCCAACTATATCCATTACAGTCAATAGTTTAGCCAAAGCCAAAGAACCTTTCGCAGTACAAATATTCTGCCAGCAAATGAAGATAGACTAAATATTGCTCACTGAAGATTTTCCTCTCAAAGAACTTATTATGAAAAGGTCACTTCGTGTGCCTTCAGTGGAAAAGACAAAGTTGTATTATCATTATTCTTTAATTCCTGGTTGGGCTAAACATAGCTTAAGGCCTAGACCTAAACCAGCAGTTGCTAAGCTGAATGTAAAGAGTTAAATTAGATTAATGAGAAGAATAGGATGTACGTTAGATTAGTTTTCAATGTACTTAATTTCTAATTAGCTCATCCCATTGGAAAAATAAGAGTCTATTCTGCTAGTTAATGAGCTCTGGGGGTGCAGAGGGTCTACAATTCATACTTATCAACAGGTCCCCAGGAAAAAGTAGAGGTTGATCCCAGTCCCTTAACAATTTATAATCTCATCAAAATCGTTAGGCAAAAAAGAAGGACTAGAAACAAAGAAACACAGACAGGATGTGAGAAAAGTGGGGTTACATTGTGGGGATTACAATTAATGAAATGACATAAAATGTATATGAATTATTAAATGGAAAATTGGTCTGCTCTATAAACCTTCATTACATTTTCAATAAGATGTTGTACAACAACAGAAATAAAATATTTACATTTCCAAAACCCTAAGGAGAATTTTTCTGTCTTTTACATGGTGGGTCAGAACCAACCCACTGGCAGTAAGTGGAGCAGGAGGTGGAGAGAAAATGGTATTTCATGTTTAACGGTGTCTTGAATAAACTACCCCAGTCAAACCAAACTCCCAGCTATCAAGTAAGTCCTGACTAAGAGACCCTGTGGGACAGAGTAGACCTGCCCCTGTGAGTTTCTGAGGCTGTACATTTTTAAAGGATAAGAACACCACAATTTTCTTCCACTGAATAGCTGATAGTGTTTGAACTGCTGACCTTGCAATTGGTAGCCCAGTGAACTGGTATGCCATCAGAGTTCCTTTAGTAAGATGTTGGGGAAATCAAAAGGTCTTGGAAAGAACGGAATGTAAAGTTAATAGCATCTTCCATAAACCTTTTAACTCTTCTTCTACTTACTCAAGGAAACAAAAAGGTAGATGTTTAATTTAAAGGCCCATAGCTGCATGCTGCTATCACATGGAACCTGACTCATAGCATCCCCTAAGGCTGTTATCCTGAAGGAAGCAGATGACCACATTTTTCTCTCACCCATCTTGTGGTTAGCGGCCAAACACTTAACCCCTCCATCATCTCTATTCTGAAAGACTAATAGAATTAAACCATAGAACAATGGTGTTTCTAAGAATGAACAGCATGCTAATTCTGTGTGTACATTCAGTAAATATTTGCAGAATATATAGGAAGAACACTGTCCCATCGATCTAGCTTGAAATGAGCACCTTAAAATAGGAATACTCAGCAACAAAATTATTTTGATTCCCAAAAGTATAAGTGAAAATATAACTTGTTGCAAACACACAACTCACAAAAGAATTCATGGAAAGTATTTGCTTTTATTCTTTTAATGGCTCTATCTATCTATCTATCTATCTATCTATCTATCTATCATCTATCTTCTGTCTATCTATCATCTATCTCTGTCTTTTCTCAGAGTTGAGTCTCAAAGGGAAGATTATGAAAAAAGCAGGTTAAGTATCAGTTTCCTTGTGCTTGTTTACTAATCTGTAGTGAAGAGCCTTCCGAGCTGTCCTGCTTTTGTTTTAATGTGGTTAAGACACAATGGCGAAAGTTCTCTGCCAATAGCCAAGAGGTTGATGGCCCAAACTAACCAGCTGCTCAGTTCAAGAAGGAAGGGGTGCCCAATAACTTCCCATCTTGGAGATCCTGTGCAGGAAGTTCTACACTGTCCTATAGAGACAGTTACTGGAAGAAAGTGGACTCAGCTGTAATGAGTTTGGGTTTATTTGCACCTGATAAAATATGCTTTATTAGGAAGTGAAAATAAGATACATAGATTCTTATTAAATATGCCTTTTACAAAAATTCACTACTGAATTCTAAAAAACAAAATAGCAGAGAAATAGGATAAATATTTATGAATTCATACATGAAAATCATTGACAAAATCAACAAAGTTAATTCCTTCTAAAAATATACAACCATGGTATGACTTCCTATTGTATTCTCATCATATTATTTTAATAATAAGTCATCTTCTAAGTTTCTACAATTCCCACTAACCATCCATTGGTAATCAGTTAGATGGTTTGTAGCTCAAGATCATGGCAAAGCCCAAGGCAAACCAGACTCTTAAACTAATTGAATAGCACAGAGCAAACAAAAACACGATCCACAACAGTTGATACTTATTTGGAATGGCTTTATAGAAGTGGGTAGTTTTATAGGAGTTGGTACAACTGTCCCCATAGGGTTGGGTTTCAAGGATATAATCATTACTGATGCTGACTGCCACATCTTTCTCTGACAGCAGCTTGAGAGTTCTATTTGCAGACCTTTGGGCTAGAAGTAGAGCACTGAAGCACTGCACTACCAAGGTTCTTCCTAGAAAAGTCAGCAGCCACACATCCTGCCAACATCACTAATCAGTAAGTTTAGTCTACAAGTGCCCTAACTTGCTAACCTTGATGTTGATGGGAGGATACAGCAGTAAACTATAAGTGTTTATGCCTCGAAAGGGGCTAGGAAGGAGAGATGTGCTATTTCTTTTTATCTTTTAAATTTAACCAAGTTGGGGCTGTAGTGGTTGTGTGTGGGACTGTGGTCCACTGGGTTGGAGGTTCAAATCCAGCAGCAAGGCTGGGTCTCCTACTCCCACTATCAGAGGGCAGTGATACTCCCAAAACAAAACAAAGCAAAACAAATAAATTTAACCAAATGATAAGGTAGAACTTTTGATTTCAGTACGTACATTTCATAGACTACTACATAAAGAGTATGAAATGGGGTTTTCACAAAATTAGCATGGTTTACTGAAGTGTAACTATAATAATAACACTAAAATAAACTTAATTTTTGAAATTAAAAAAATGTCAAGGCAAAGGTTAAATTGGGCAAGAAGCTAGTAATAGAAATGAAATGAGATTCCTCAGGTAAACCAGAATATATAAAAAGGGTTCGGAAAATGCCATTATCTTTTGGTTCTACCATCCCTTGTATTTTTGGAACTCTTCTTGTATGTTCAAATTACTTATATAAATTCATAGTAAACAGACTATGGCAGTCTGGCATTCACTTATGGAAAGGTATTAAGAAAATCTCATCACTTCATAATCCACACTACTTATCTACATCAAATGTGCACATGTGTATAAAAGGAAGTGGTACATTTTATTATAATAAAAAACTCCCAAATATTGTATTTTAAGAAATATGTTGAGACCTAAAAATTACAGATATGTATATATATACATATATATATATATATAGAGAGAGAGAGAGAGAAAACCAATAATACCTGAAGGAAGTTGACAGTGAAGACAAAAGTGGACTAAATGCCTGAATCGCATTTGTCGATTTCAAAATATCCCTGATGCTCTTAGATATTTTCAAAATATCAGTTATTATTTGATGGGCACTTTTGTATGTATATCAACTTACATTAGCCAAAATCATTTTTGAATTTAAAAATTTTACATATTGTATAGGTAAAATATTAGCAGTCTTTCATGTGATTTGATTTAATTTTGCTTCTTCTTATCTATTTTAACTCTGCTAGTGGGAAAAAAAAGATGTTGGAAATAGGTGCAAGACAATGTTTTTAAATTGAGTTTGGATTCACATACCATAAATCCTTTTTATGATGCCAGGACTTCATGCATTAGAATCATAATTTTAAAGATAACTAGCTATATTGAGATTTGCTTCTGATTATTACCAGAAACATCGTATAATTTGTATGTGCACTGAAAAGTTAGAGTTTGTGGACTTGATTAGTCTCTGATTGATTAAGAGTTTTTTGGATAATAACTCCAGAAATAAATTCATTAAAACCTTTCTGGTTCTATGGTTAAACAGAGAAGGTGTATTTTCCTGTCTATTAACACAATAGCTGATTGTTCTCTCTCACTTGCTCATGATCTTTTTTATCCCAGAGGATGTTAGACAACTCTGACTACACACAGACACACACCCTACGAGTATTTACAAGTCATACAACGATTGCTTTAAGTAGGTACTTCATGAAATATTATAAAATCACTCTCCCGCAAATTGCAAACCAGTGGTAATTTAAGAGATTTTAATTCTTAACAGGAATGGTGTAGAAATTTGTAAATGACTGACCTGGATATATATGCATAGTGATTTTTCAATTCTTTCTATATTGATATTTCTTAAAGGATCAAATCACATCAAATTTTTATGGAGAAAGGCATGGAGTCAATAAAATTATTACATTTGAATCTTTCTGTAAACATCTTAAAGAGAACTGCTCACACCACAAAGGAAAAACAAACAAACAACATCTAAAACTGCACTCACCACTCCGCTACCACATCTCCTTAGGGATGCCTTTCTTACATCATCTCACCGAGCATGCACATGCACATTCTGAAATATGCAATAATCAAACCTCTTTGTCCTTAATAATGCCCCTTTCTCTTTAATAATTTTAATGATTATATTCATCCTTTGAACACATATCATGTTTTCCCAAAACAAGAGGGGTTTTCTCTTATTCCATCCTGCCTGTGCTTTGCATAAATATTCCTACAAAAAAAGGTGACCTGCTAATTATGAGTGATTGCTTTTCCCATCCCAGGGTGACTGAGGAATAATTTCAACTAAGTATTCATAGTCAGGGATCATCAAGTGATTGCACTCCAGATTAATCTCTCTGGGCCGAAGGGCTGCCTGGCTGTAGCAGGAACATGGCGCTGCATTCTATCTATTCTATTCAGCCTGAATAAAAAGACCTTATTTGCTAAACCCTTTTAATTATTCTGCACAATTTAATTATGCTTCAGTGCAAAACCCACCTGTGACCTTGGATTTAGTAATGCAATCCACTTCCCTATCACTGCTACCCAGAGTGGTGTGTTTGGAAGGAAGGTGGGAAACAAGAAGCTCGAATATTGCTAAAGGCTGGCATGGGGAATGGGGAACGGCGGTGAGGGAGGGCTGGGAAGAGCAATGCTTTGTCTTTTTCTTATTTCACTTGTTCTCTTTCAGTTTGCTTGCAGGCAATTGTATATTATTTGGAGAATATTTTAGGGAAGAAGAGCCTTCACTTGTAGGTTTGAATAAAATTCAAGATGTCCTATAGGCATCTCAGTGAGAAACAGGATAGCTGCACCCCCTTCTCCCTGGTGTATTCTGTCAAGCGGGTTTGCATATAAACATACAGTCCTCAGTCTCTTTCCCTGAGAATGAAGATGAAATGAAAGCATAGGTTATGCAATTAAGGCTTGATGTGAATCCAGGTTCACCTTTAGCATGTTCAAATTCATCATGGTGTGATACTCATTAGAAAAAGTCACTGAAAGTGTGGCATTCAAGTATCTATGTATCTTGCAAGGATTTCATCCACCTGCCAGATTTCTTAGGTTTCTACTTCTCCAAACTCTGTCCTCAGCTTTCTCTCCCTTAGGCTATTTACATTTTCTTCCAAGCTAGACCCTTTCCTCCATCCAGGACTCTGGTGATTCAGGAGGCCTTGCTGAATAGGTAAGACATTAGATGCTCTGTGGGCTTATCTGTAAAGTGCATACTACCCTATTCTGCTGATGTGTAAGGTGGACATTTCATGTTGTAAATTTTGTCAGCTCTAACAATTGCTGCTGTATAATCAGTGTGTCTTATCATTGGTTATCCATGTGTTAGAGTGTATCTGTTATTGATTATGTTCAGAAAATCTGGTATAGTGTCTGTGTGGTTCTTTATTGTGCATCCAAATCATTTTAAGGCCTTTCAAAAGGCATAAAATTTAAAAATGAAGGATATTTTTAAAAGCTTTGTGTCATAAATATTCTCTTGTAGTGAACGTAAAATAATACCGTGTCTTCTAATGAATGGACTGTTACATCTTTTGGCTTGTGCTAGGCCTGTGGTTACCTCTGTGTGAAGTCATCCAATCTCTGGATGACTGTCAAGCCTGCTGAGCATCTACACACTCCACACAACCTTTCCACTTATGATAATTGCTCTTTTTCCCACTTTCTGATCACACATCAGATTGACTGTCCCATCCATGAAGACTCTCTATTATATTTGACTTGGCACTCTGTGACTTGCTGTCTTGTGCGACTCATATTTCAAGAATCACGGAATGTAAGGGAAGAAAGGATCATAGACTCAACTTAAGGTAACTGTTTCATTTATAGACAAAGAGATTGAGGCCAATGAGGATTAAATGCTAGTGATGGATCTGACACTATGTGCCATTTCTTGTAATCCTGATGCCATCCCACGTTAAACACGATTCCAAACCTTAGGTGAACTTACAAACCAGGAATCTCAAAGTGTCTTTTAAAAACATTATATCCCTTTAAATGTGGTAACTTCTCTTATTATGTTTGTTAAGAAGGATGAATACATATCATATCTAGCTTTATACTAAATCCCACAGTGTACCTGTTCATTTGAATTAAACCAATACACCATAACAAGTGTATGTTAACTATTCAATACCTAAGACCTGATAAGAATTATTTCTGCCCCACCAGCCTCTTCCACCCCCCATGCTTCTTTAATTCATGAAAATAAATGACAGAGAACAGGGAGCTCAGTAAATGAAACCCCAAATTGTACTCTGGATAGAAAGTATACCATTCTTTCTCTTTGGATGTTCATTGTCCTTACTTTCCTCTGATAGAAACAATGAAACATAGAACCTACACAAATATCAAAATCTAATCAATGCCTCCCTTTTTCTTAAAACACAAAGATATATTTTTAAGGATACAGAGATATTTCAGAAAGAACAGTTATAGCAAAAATAATAGGATGTGGCAAGACAATGATGATACAAATGGGGGCCATAAAAGAAAATACATTAGTCCCACCTGTGATTTACATAATTCTACATTTCTCAGAAAGGGTTTTGAAGAGATATATCATTTTTGAACTGATCTATCAAAAGGAAAAAAAGAAATCAGTGTCTGTTCTATTCTCTTTAACTTCAGCTATCATTTTCCTCTGTTATGACTCAAACCTTGGTTTGAGCTGAGTTCTCCTATGACTAGACCCAACACTGCCATTAGACATATATTTCAATATAACAACATTCCCTAGCTAGAAAAGTTCCACTTTTAAGACCTCTGACAAATTCCACACATTATCACATACCCACAACTTCCTTTAGTATATGCACAGGTAAAGTCTTTTTTTAACAACATAATCAAGGACTATAGAGAGGGTCCTCACTCGATGGAATAAACAGGAATCAAATTGACTACATAGATGTGAAGACCCAAGTGAAATCCGCAATATCACTAGACAAAACAAGTCCAGCAGTTTGCTATAAAGAAGACTATCAATTTTTCATATGCAAGTTCATCCTGAATCTATAGAAATTAAAACATGTCTACCCAAACAAAAATTGACCTTGAGTATATCTCACTGGATATTGAAATAATTTCAAGAGCAGCTTTAAGTCAGTGAATATGAACAGCAAAAGAGGAGTTATATGATGACCACAAGGACATTATACATATTCAATATACATATAACCAATAATTCAGAAGATAACTTAAAATATAGGAAAGGAAGAAGAGAACAAAGTAGAAGTCAGAAAAGCCTCTAAAACTTCATAACAAAACTAAAGTAGTGAAATCAAATGGAAGAAATAATGACGGGAAAGTGGTGAGCAGAAAACCTCAAAGGGAAGTTCTAGAAGGTTTATAGTGCATTACAGTGGAATGTACTATATCTAGAATGTATTCTTATGGAATGTGCAAAGATCCAGAATTATAAAAACGAAAAGAAATAACTCACTCAGCATATCTCAATCTGAATGAACTGACAAAAATATTGAAGCTTCCAGTTATAATATTGAAG
This sequence comes from Nesogale talazaci, assembly GCA_004026705.1. Taxonomy (NCBI): domain Eukaryota; kingdom Metazoa; phylum Chordata; class Mammalia; order Afrosoricida; family Tenrecidae; genus Nesogale; species Nesogale talazaci. The sequence goes on from PVJH01007265.1 coordinate 11,189, forward strand.
GTTACTGTGGACAAAATACTGAATCAAGCATGAGTATCAAAAAATTATATCATTCCATTGTATTAAACATACCTGCACATATGCTGGCATAAACATTTCCACACATCTTCCCCCCACCTGAGTGCCTGGTATCAGTTCCCCGATTTCTTCAACCCTGTGTATCCCTGATTAATCATCCATTATTATTGTTATTTTGTGTCTTACATCTTCCATTATATTTTGATACTCATGCTTCATTCAAAATTTTGCCACAGTATCCTTCAACACTATAGTTTGAGGCTTCATTTTTTATTCCTATTGAATGATGGATCGTTGTGCAATTGGTGGGAGTCCCACAATGGAATGATTAATTTAAAAAAAAGAAAAAGGGAAAAGATAGTTGTGTTAGTACAGGTAGACTAGAAAAACAAATTCATAAATGCACATATGTATGTAAAGGAGAGGTTTATATACAAGAGGAATGGAACATTGAGAAAGCATTGCAGTGCAGTCCAGTCCAAGTCCATATTAGCCCATATGTCCAATACCAGTCCAAATGACCTCTTCCGACTCACAAAGCACATGCAATGGTGCCAGGACAATCACAGGTCAGTGGGTGCAGAGTCTTGTCTATCCAGTGGTGGTAGAAGCAACTCAGTGCTGGCAGGGACCTCTCTGTGGTTTCTCATGCATTTCAGCATTGGCAGGAGTCTCTATGTGGCTTCTCTTGTTTCAGAGGTTTGGTTCCATCAGAGTAAAGCCATGTGGCTTCTTTTCCAAGATGTCTCAGGGAATCAGCCTTGTGTCTTGTCAGTAGAGTGTCTCCAAGAGACTGAGTTCGTAGTCTCTCACCTCCATGGGGGAAATATCTTGAGATTTCCCAGAATTCCCAGAGAAAGTCATGGCCACACAGAGGTCTCATTGGCTATCTCCAAATTGACAGGATAGATTCCACTCCTACACTCCCAGCCATGAAGTTGACACAAGTACATGACTGCCACAATAGATGATGGAAGGACTACAAAGAATTGCTATACCAAAAATAATTGGTCAATATTCAACCATTTCACGATTTAATTTATGAGCAAGGTCTTATAATATTGCTACCAGAATCAGTTTCCAAACATTCTTTTTCTACCTGGACTCCTTGACATTATCTCCTAGCCTGATATCCTGGTGAAAGTTACATGATCAATAAGGAAGACTGAAGAAGTGCTGAAGCATGGACTGCCAGAACAATCTATTCTGGAAGACAAGCATCCTGAATGCCCTCTACGTGATAAAATGGAGAGACTTCCTTTCAAGTTATCAGACAAGACCAGTAACTAGGAAAAGAACATTATGCTTGAACAAAATACAGAATCAGCAAACCATTAGAAAACCTTCAATGGCCTGAATTGACATGGCTACACCGATGGGCTCAAATAGAACAAGACACTACTTGATCCTCTGCCATACTCATAATTGTCATATTTGAGCCTATTGCACTTAACAAGAGAAAGAAAAATGCACCTCACTTCCAGAAATATAACAGATTTTCTATCTTAAAATCACTGAACTCTGATGGTCAATAATGGATTTATAAACTGTCAATGACAATTGCAAATTGCAGAATGTCTTTTTTAAATAATTCTTAAGATAGAAATAGTGGCCCATTTGCCTCTGTTGCTTCTATTTTTTAGCTCCACAGTTTAATATAACACTGTATTGGTAGAGTACTGTGTACATCCATAAGAACCAGGTGACAAACACTTTCATATGAAAATGTGACCAGCAAAAAAGCCATGTGATGTCTGGCACATTTTTATGTAGTTGCTGGGAATTGGTCGGGTTTAAGGAATGAGCACTAAGGATTGCTTGCTAAATAAGATAGAGTTGAGATGGAACAAGATAGTGCTACAAGGTTGCTCACTTAAGAAACAGAACCAAAAGCCATATATGAATTCAAACAAGGCATCTTACTCAATCCTGCGCACAATTTGTATCGAATCCCCAGGACATTCTTATAAATGGAAGCACTCCCTCTGTTTCAGTTACTATATAATACCACTTTATATCTTGTTTCTTCTTTCAACAATAGACTGTCGGGCATATTACTATACCAAAAGTATGAAATCATAAGCAGATTCCCCAGTTGAGGCTTACAGGGTTTTCACTGGATGGATTTCCAAAATAGAAACCCAAGCCATTTGGTGTAATATGCAGCCCATCATGCAGATGGCACGGAGACAAACAGTGCTTAGTTCTGTCATACATGTGGTGGCCCTGTATCAGAACTAACTCGAGAGCAGCTAAGAATTACTTCCGCTGATATCTGAATCCTGATTTTTATCAGAATCCTCATTTTTTCTCCTATGAAAGCATGGTTTCTCAATGGTTTCCTTAATAATGTAGGGATTTTCAATTAAAGGTGTATTGCTTGCTCCTTAAATGGAGAAAGGAAGCATCTATATTTATTAAAACCCTAAAAGTGAAAGTTATGAGAACCCACAAGTAAAAGTCAAGATAAAAGCTTAATTTAATCCACTAATACTTTTAAGTTGCTACTACATACACTTGAGAAGAAATGATGTTAATTAAAATCACTCCTATTTTAAGAAGTCTACAGAAAATGATGTGGAGATTGTAACTTTGCTAATGATACAAATAACTCTGTAAAACAGAATACATTAAAAATGAAGTATAGCATCTCCTGGGAATGTGGAAAAGAGTTTTGGTTCACTGATGTCATTTCTGTCTCAGTGGTTTTGAATATAGACCTCTCACTAACCTGTAGTCAGAAGAGAAAATGTATGACTCCCTTTGCCTGGCTGTTGCTCCCTCCTTTCCATCAACAAGTGCTTCATCTAATTGGTTATACCTGAACATGAAGAGTAGACACTTCTCCTCTGCAAACCAGTAGCATGCCCGTGGCACTCTCATTCATGCCCTGAGTTCCAGTGTAGGAGACCACACTTTCAATGACTTTATTTGAGGAGGCTGTTTCGTCACACAGAACCCTGGTGGTGTAGTAGTTATGCAGTTGACTATTGGCATGGTCTGCAGTGTGAAGCCACCAGCACTTGTGCAGGAGAAACCTTGGCTCCCATAAACAATGACAGCCTCAGACACCCACAGAGACTCACTCGGGGTTTGCATTGATTCCATGGCAGTGAGGGAGACATGCTGCACACAGGGTAGTCCACAGACCTGCAGAATTGCTATCTCCTAAGCGTATATAAACAGTTTGGGACTCAAGCCCAATTTACAGGTTCACTTTTTAACCTTTAATCAATACTCCTAAGTGAAAGTTGTGAACATCGGAGTGTGAGAACCCCTGAACTTAAGAGTTTAACTCTCAGGATTGGTCACTATTATACTTAATTTTTTTTCTTACCTGTTTAGCTGAAATTAAGTGAATGAAGAGGTTGAAACCTTTCTCTGGGTTGGTTGAGTTTGAGATAGCACCTCATTTAGAAATTAGGCTTGGGTTAAAATAGGAAGCCTAATTTGACTTTGTGTATGTGATAGTTAGCAGAACCACTGGTACCTGGGGATTGTTGGAAAGAGATACTTCATTTTTCATTTGGTTATTGTTTTCTGTGTGCATGTGGCAAATTTTCTTGCTACCCAGAGTAAGGGAAATGAACAGTCATATTTGAGTACTGATCCATACCATGTTCATAATAGCTATGGTTATGGACGATTGAAAAATTCAAATGAGAGAGCAAGTAAACTAAAAAATTGCTAAAGAGAAAGTAGAGGAATTAAAATGCAAAATACCCTTAAATATAAAGGGGCATCAAAAAGGTCATGAGAAAATGAAATGAAAAATGAAAATGCTTCATAAATTTTTGAAGCCACCTTGTATTTCTATATTTAGGAAGATATATCAGGTAAGCAGACCAGTGACATAAAGAATGGAAGGGAGAGGGAAGCTTTTGAACAATCTGTATGGAGTCTCTTTAATCTGGTTATAGAATACAGAGTAAAATTCAGTGGATGGAAACTAGAAGGGACTTTTGAAAATACTTTATTCAAAGACTTATATGACAGAATTAAGACATTTACTTCGTTCTCTCAGTCACAAAGAATTAGTAACTTTACCTGAGACAAGATTTAACAGAATTAAACAGATAAAAATAACTCTGATGAATTAATTGGAAAGATGTGTCAGAGATAAATATACCAGAATATCATAAAATAAACTTAGTGGGCTCTACAGTAAGTGACCTCAGCTAGAATGACGAGAGTGAACTACCAGGAAAACAAGGCTTATATATAGGTCTTACTAAAAATGGTGTTATTGTTAGTTGCCATTTAGTTGGTTCTGATCCATAGTGCACCTGGGCCCAATAGAACAAAACATCGCCTGGTCTTGAGCCATCCTCACCATTATTTCTATGCCTGAACCCACTGAAGCAGTCCCTGTGTCATCTTTTCTCACTTACAGGCTCCTCCTCTCTTTCACTGTCTTCCTACTTTGTCAACCAAGATATCCTTCCATAAGGACTGATCTCTCCTGCCAATATATCCAAAGTATGTAGGATGACGTTTTTCCGTTCTTGCCCCTAAGGCACACTCTAGCTTACTTCTGCAAATACAGATCAGTTTGTCCTTTAACAGGCCATGGTGCTTTCATGTTCTCCAGATCATAATTCAAATGCATTGATTTTCTTCAGTCTTCCTCCTTCAGTGTTCAACTTCCACATGCATATGATGCATTGGGGGAAAGCCAGGAATACTAAATGATACTAATAAAAGTAGATACCCAATATTATCTAGCCTGTTGTCATAGAATAACTTTTCACTTTCTAGTGCAGAGTAGATAGCCTATACGACAAAGCAGACAAGTTCCATAGGGTCTTCAGAGCTAGAAAGCTGAATCTCTAAGACAAGTTCCATAGGGTCTTTAGAGCTAGAAAGCTGAATCGCTAAGACAAGTTCCATAGGGTCTTCAGAGCTAGAAAGCTGAATCGCTAAGGCTCCTGTTAGCACTTGTTATTTGTCAAGGATTACACTAAATATTCAATATGCCATATATTTACTTTTGGAAATAATAATTTCAAAGAAAGAATATAATAGTAAGAATTAAAAAACCCTACTGTCATTGAATTGATTTTGATCCACAGTGACTTAATTCTGTATAAGATTCCTGGGGCTGAAAAATCAGATAGCTTCATTTTTCTCTCCTTGAGCATCTGGTGGCTTTAAGTTACCAACCTTGTGGTTTAGCCTTCCAAAGCTTATGTAACAATGCCACCAGGGCTTTTTTAATAGTGGTGATTATTATGTGATGATATCATGCTTAATATGTACCAAATACCACTTTATACATTTGGAAATATTGTCATTGCTATATTTTAGGAAACTAAGGTACAAAAAGATTAAATAGATAGCTTTATTCATATTTCATAGATGAGGAAAAACTTTCAAACACATGCTAAAACATTAAACTATGATCAATCATTTGACAAGTGGTGACTCATGAATTTAAATCACAACATAATTCTAAGACTCTCCTTGTAGTTTTCCTATATGAAACATATATAATTTTTTAAAGTTGCTAACAGCTCATCATCATCATCATACTTTTGGTAGACATATCTCTGTGTAGTAGCGTGGATAATTAAAGCTCTGGCTTGAGTAACAAACTTTCAAATACCTAAGTTGTATAAGTGAAATGGAAATTATTTTGTCTTTAAAAACTAAGTTAAGCATAAACCATTTATATCTGACATGGAAGCCCCATATTGGCAGAGATACCACAGGGTACTCTAGTTCCTCTGCCAGATTCAAAGTGGAAGTTCAATATCTCTGTCTAAGGTGACTGCCATGCCATTGAAGGTTATCACAAGAATTGAGGCTCCAGGAACTGACAACTTACCAACTGAAAAGTTTCAACCAGCTGAGGAAGGGCTAGAAGCAGTTCCCGGTCTATGCCAAGAAGTGTATTAGCTACCTGGCCAACAGACTGGAAGAGATCCATAGTTGTGCCCATTCCAAAGACCAGTCACCTTGTGCCTGTTCCAAAGAAAGACGGCTCAAAAGAATTCAAAACTCATTGTATAAGATCATTCACATTCCATGCAAGTAAAGTTTTATAGAAAATAATTGTAAATGTCTGCAGCAGTACATCAGTAGGGGACTGCCAGAAATCCAAGCTGGAATGGGAAGACAAGACATGTCATGGCTGATATCAGATGGGTTTGGGTTATAAGCAGAGGACACCAAAAGGGTGTTTGTATTGATTCTGGGGTTTTTGTGATTTTATTGGTGCTTGTGTTTTAATTGATTCTGCAAAGGCATTCAAAGATGTGGATCATAGTAAATTATGCATGATATTGCTAAGAATGGGAATTCAAGACACACACTTGTGCTCATGTAGGACCTGATTATGGACCAACGGGCATTTTTTTAAACAGAACAAGAGAATATTGACTCTTTCAAAACCAGCAAAGGTGTTTGTCAGAGTTATATCTTTTCAGCATATTTATTAAATCTGTTGACTAAGTATATGACCCTAGAAGTGGGATTATAAGAGCAGGGACATGATATTAAAATGGAGAAAAACTTACTAGGAAACTGTAATGTGTAGATGATACAAAATTTGCTTGGAGAACGCCAGGAGGACTTTAAGCACTCACAAATGAAAATCAAACACTGCAGTCTACAGTATTGATTAAAATTCAATAAATTTGGAGCTGAGCCCTGGTGGCATAGTGGCTATGCGCGGGACTGTGGCCCACTGGGACGGAGGTTCAATTCTAGCAGTGGGGCTGGGCCTCCTACTCCCACCACCGGAGAGCAGTGATGCCCACCAAAAAAAAAAGAAGAAGAAAAAAATTCAATAAATGACACCAAAAGATACCCAAGTTGATCAATAGGCAACATAATGAAAAAGAGTAAACTTTGAAGTTTATAAGGATTTCATTCTGCTTGGATCCATAATTATGGTTAATAGAAGCAGCAGTCAGAAATTAAATGGCATATTGCATTTGGCAAATCAGCTGTAGAATTCTTGTTATGATGACTTCTCAAAAAAAAAGTACTATGACTACATTCCATGCCAAAGCCCTTCAAAATGATCTGTTTCCTCTTTTTCTCCTTTTCCTTCTTCTCTCTCTCTATGTCTTGCTGCTTGCCTGACATTGATAAATTCAGAAATTCCAATCAGTCATGTTTACTTTTAACATACATTAACATTTGATGCTAAATGTAATGCACATTTTATATTATTATTATTAAATACCTTTAAAAATGGTGACCATACTTGAAGTTATGCAACAAAGTAGAACTCTTGTGTGAGGTTCATAACCATTTAGAGTTTAACATGAAGAATTTCAAAGAAACCAAAGCAAATATCACTAAGCTGTGATTCATAGCAACCCTTAGCATAACAGACTGAAATACTCCCTGTTCCTACCTGGCCCTCAAAACTGTTTGAGCCCATTGTTGCTGCCACCATGTCCATTCATCTTCTCTGGGGTCTTACTCTTTTTTGCTGATGTTCTATTTTTCCAAGGACTGATCTCTCTTGATAACATGTCCAAAGTACTTGAGACATTCTCACTTCAAAGGAGCATTCTGGCTGTACTTCTTCCAAGGCATATTTATCATTATCTTTTCTTCTTCTAGCCTATGGTACTTTCAATATACTTCTTCATCATCAAAGTTCTTGTGCCTCAATTCTGTGGTCTTCATTTCTGTATATGTATGAGGTGATCAAAAATACCATAGCTTCAGAGATTGCATCCAAAATATGAGTATCAAAGAATGCCAGGTTATTAGAAAAAGGGTTCTTATGTTAAGGGAACCCTTAACTAGAGGTCCAAATATAATAGTTGAAGACAAAAATGGGTGCAAAAGCAAATGTGGTGAAGAGACTGGGTGATGTGTGGCTGTCAAAAGGTAGAGCATCGGGAGTTTTAAAAGCTTGAAGTTAAACAAGAAGTCATCCAGCAGGGGAACAAATAAGCTCCCATGGTAGAAACACAGGAGCCTTTATAATCGTGAGATGTCAACAGGATGACGTATCAAAAGATCCAAAACCAAATAACTATATGGATGAAAACTAGGGGGTTTGGAGTAGATATCCCAAATCCACCTGTGGACAAGAGGCCATCCCCCCTATTGAAGGGTTTTAAGGAAGTGTTGATTCAACCAAGGAAGAGTACAACACTAACAAAACAACATCATTCCAATCGTTTCTGAAATGTTTCTCCCCCCGACCCCAACCCCACTAACATGACCCTGTTCTAACTTACAAATCTAGTTAGACCAGAGATCACACATTGGTACAGGTAAGAGTTATCAACACGGGAAATTCAGGAGAAATAAACTCCTCAGGAACAAAAGTGGGAATAGTGGTATCATGAGGGTAGAGAAATTGTAGGGGAGGGGCAAGGGGGAGAAAGAGGGAACCCAGTAGAAGGTTGGATATACAGACCCTCATCCCACCAAGGGGACAAGTAATAGTAATGTGAGTGAAGGAAGACAACAAACAGTGTAAGATATGAAAAATAGCAATAATAATAATATATAATTGATCAAAGTTTTATGAGGGCAGGAGGGGAAAGGGGGTGGGGAAAGAGGAGCTTTTACCAAGGGCTCAAGTAGAAGGGAAATATTTTAGAAATGATGATGACAACATATCTACAAATATACTTGATACAATCGATGTATGGAATGTTTTAAGAGACCTCCATAAAATGCTTAAAAAAAAATAAACAGACAAAGTGTGTGAATGAAGTCTCACTCTCCTCACTTCTTTCTTTTCGAGTGATTGTGCCAGGAGGGTGTGCATCACAGAATGCCAGTTTGTTGAGGGAGGGTATGTGCTGAGACCCAATGTCTGTTCTCTACCTCAGTGTGGACCTCTATCCATAGCATTGCTTCCTAGATGATGCCTTGGTTTTCTTTTCCCTTTCTCCTGCCCCACCACCTCACTCTCCCTGCTTCACCTCTTTGTACTTCCTCTCAGCTACATTGCTGTTGCTCTAACCCCCAGGATCTCTATATCCTTCTCATTCATTTTAATTCCCAGCTGCACCCCTGTCTATAGCATTGTTTATTTACCATCCCTTACCCCACCTCTTCCCCCGCAACTACCTCCAAAGCCATAGGTCTGCTGCTTTATCGAGTTGGCTTCCCTTGCCTATCTTACATGAGTAGGCAAGCCCAGAATAACACACACTAAGCAAAAAGAAAGGAAAAAAAAGTTGGAAGGGGGAAAAGAGAAATAAAGAAAGAGAAAAAATACGTAATTTCAGGTCTGTCTACTGACCTTTATGATTATGTCCCCACTGGTCCTGGGGGAATTCTGGGAGCTGCCCCTCCTAGGCTGAAGTCTATTTTGGGAGCTTTTATGGGTTTTATTTTTTTGCTTCACACCTGTTGCTGGTCTGTTATGCCCTCATCTTAATTTGCTCCACAACAGGGGGTTTTAAGCCAGATTAACTCGCTGCCCTGTGACCCCAGTATTGTCCTCTGTCAAGGCATGCTCCAGTAAGCAAACTGTTGAGCTGCTGTCGATAATACAGTCCTCTCTATGCCTTAGCAGCTCTCCGCAGGGACGTCATCCTCTGGACTTGTTCTGCTGGTATGAGGTTTAGACCATCATTTTCTCTTTTTCCAACTAAGTCTGATTCCTGGTGGGCATGGTATGCTGGCCCCTCTCCCCAGTTTATAGGTTTAGTGTTCTTCTCTGCTGAGCAAACTTCTAGGGAGGGGGTCAGTTTGGCTTTGGTTGGGGCCAGCCATGTAGCCCATCTATTTATTTTTTTTCTCCATGTGGTTACATTTCCCCCAAGGTTTGGTGAGCTGTGGTGAGGTCTGTATGTACACCACCTTCTGTGGAGGCATAAACAATAACCTCCCCCTGGATGGGTTAGTTCTGCTTCCCCCATGACATTGTCGGCCTTTTTTGCTTACCCTTCCCCTCCTCCCCCTCACCATTCTCCACTTTCCCTTTTTGTGTTGGATTAAAAAGTACCTCTTTGGTATTGGTCTGACCTCCACCCAACAGCCTGTACCTCAACTGCTATGTTGTGCTGATACTTACCTCAGGGGACTTCTGTTGTACTTGTCCTTTTGTGATTGGCTGACTTCACTTAGCGTAATTTCCTCCAACTCTTCCCATGAAACTCTGTGCATCATGTGATCAACAGTGCTTTTTACTGATGCGTAGTATTCCATTGTGTGGATGTGTCAGAATTTACTTATCCACTCATCTATCAATGTAAATTTAAGGTGTTTTCAATTCTTTGTGATGCTGAAGTATGCAACAATAAATATTGGAGTGCAGATGACTGGTCGTGGTTTATTTCTTACCTATTCTGGGAATATGCCCAGGAGAAGGGTAGCTGGTTCATAAAGTAGCTCAATTTCCATTTACTTTGAATATCACCAAATTGTTCTCCACAGAAGCTGTACATATCTACAGGCCTACTAGCAATGGAGGCAAGTTCATATCTCATGATATCCCCTCCAAAATTTGTTGCTCTCAGATTTTCTGATTTGGCCGAAGCTCAAAGATGTGAGACGGTATCTCATGTTGCTTTAATTTGAATTTCTCTGATGGCTAACGATCAGAGCATATTTTTCATGTTTATTTGGCATTTGGGTCTTCTGCCCAGGGAAAATTCTTTTCAGGTCTTTTACACATTTCCTAAGGGGGTTAACTGCTTTCCTCTTTTTGTAGGCTAGGAAGACATTGTAGATTTCAGTGATAGGTCTTTGGTTTATTGCGTCATTGTTAAAAATCTTCTTCCCGTCTGCAGGTTTTTTTATTACCCTCTTAATTAAGTCTTTCAATACACACAGGTTTTTTTTAGTCTTAGTTATCCTTGGGTGTGTACCCTTTCTTATGACACTTACCCTATGTATTCCTTGAGTCAAGGTTCTTAGGTTTGTCCTAATTACTTTGTTGATAGTCATGATACTTTGGGGTTTTACTTATAGGTCTATAATCACTTTGAGTTTGTTCTTGTGTGAGGTATCAGGTAAACATCTTGCTTCATTATTTTACAGGTGGCTATCCATTGTTTATAGCACCATTTTTTAAGAGGGCATCTGCCTCCCACTGGATACTTCCTGGACCCTTTTTCAAGATCAGTTGTCTATATGCTGATGCTTTTATTTCTGGGCTTTCTATTCTTTTTCATTGATCTGAGAATCCATCATTACATTAGTACCACGCTGTTTTGACCACTGTGCTATATAGTAGGTGTTAAAGTCAGACAAAGCAATTCCTCCAATTCTATCCTTCTTGAGGAGTTCTCTGCTAATTTTTGGCTTCTTCTTCCCTCACAATATGAAATTAGTGGTCAGGTTTTTTATAATTCCCTGAAGAAGGTGGTTGGTATTTAAATCGGGATAATGGGAAACTTACGTAGTTTCCCGGGTAATATTGACATCTTTACTGTATTGAGTCTTCCAATACAAGAGCTTGAGATATTCTTCCATTTGTAGCAGTCACTTTCAGTTTCCTATGATAGGGTCTTATAGTTTTCACTGTATAAGTCTTTTTATTCTTAATTAATTATTATCCTAGATATTTCAATTTGTTCTTGCTGTCAGGAATGAGACTGTCTTCTTGATTTCTTCTTTCAATCTTGTCTGATGTATACAGCAAACTAGTAGTCTTCTATTTGTTGATCTTTTGTCCTGCCACTATCCTGTATTCCTCTCTCACAGCCAGTACTCCTATGGTGAACCTTTTTGGGATTTTCAATATATAGAATCATGCCATCTGTGAATTGCAATAATTTCACCTTCTCCTATCCCAGCGGGATACTGTTAATGTCCTTCTGATGTCTTATGTTGTTAACTAGGAACTCCAATATGATGTTGAATACAAGTAGGGACAGTGGGCATCCTTGTCTGGTCCTCTTTAGCAGTGGGTTTGTTTTCGTCTTTTCTCCATCGACTATGATATTGGCTGTTGGCTTTTTGTAGATAGTTTATATTAACTTGAGGAAATTTACTTCCATTCCTTTCATCTTCAATGTCTCAATTAGGAATGGGGGTTGGATGTTGTCAAATGCCTTTTCCCCATCTATTCATATTCTCATGATCTTATATTTTTTTCCTTATCAATGTGGTATATAATATCGATGCATTTTCAGATGTTAAACCATCACTACACCCCTGGAATAAATTCTACCTGGATCATGATGGATGATATACTTTATATATCTTTGTATTCTATTGGCCAATATTTTGTTAATGAATTTTGCATTTATGTTCATTAGAGATTTTGCTCTGCAGTTTGCTATTTCTGTGGATCCTTGTACTGTGTGCATATTAAAGTTATAACTGAGTTTGGTGGTTCCCATCCTATTCTATGCTCTGAAATATCTGTGGAAGATCAGTGTCAACTCTTACCTGAATGCTTGAGAGAGTTCTCTGGTGAAGCCATCTAGTCCAATGGCTTTTTAAATTGGTAGTTTCTTGATAACCATGTCTATATCTTCCTTTGCTATGGGGCTGTTGAGGTTCTTGACTTTTATCTGGTATAATCTAGGGAGGAATTTTTTTCCATGTATTTGTTCATGTCTTCCACCTTGCTGAGTTCATTAGAATACAGACTTTTATAATATCTTGTGATAATCTTTTTATTGTTGTTAGAATCCATTGTTATTTCTCTTGTTTCACTCCACATCCTGACTATTAATGTTTGCCCCTTCCTTTTCTTGGTTAGGCCTCCCAGTAGTGTGTCAATTCTGTTGATCCTTTCAAAGAACCAGCTTTTTTGCTGTATAAACGTTTCCATTGTTCTCTTGTCTTCCCAGTTGTTTAACTCTGCCCTGATTTTTATTATTTCTTTTGCTTTACAATTGGAGGGGTAGTTCTCTTGGCTCTCGGTAGTTCTAGTTCCTGGAGGTTTTTTGATAGCATAATAGTCATAAGTCTGTTTTCCATTTTCATATATGGTGTTATTACTATCAAGCTATCTCTGATAACTGCTTTTGCAGTATCCCATAAGTTTAGATATGTTGTATTTTCATGCTCATTAGTTTCTAGAAACTTCTTAACTCCTCTCTATTCTTGGCCAGTACCCATTCATGTCACAAATGATTATTATTTATCCTCTAATTGTTTGTCCTTGTCTTTCTGGTCATCATTTTATTGATTAATAGCTTTATGGCTGGTGATTTTAGAAGAATGTGTGAGTAATCTTTAAGTGTTTGAATTTTCTTAAGCTCAACGTGTACCCCAGCATGAAAGTCAAAAATACTTGAAGCTCTTATTAATGGATATCAGTAAAAACAGTCTTCAGTATGGATTGCATCTTAAGCATAAATCTTCACAATTAAACCAATAGACAGCATCATTACAAACAAGAAAATGACTTCTTTTTTAAAAAAAAAAGTAGGCTTATTTTTAAAAAATGAGCCACAAAAAAGAGTGATTTTTTTTCTTCCATTTAGATGGAAACCTCCATATATGTCTCTCAGGTCCAGTTGCCTAATTATTGTATTTAGCACTGTACCCTCCTTGCTGAGCTTCTTTCCCAATGGCCTTTTTCTGTTGACAATATATTAAAGCCACTCACTATGATTGTTGAATCGTGATTTATTTTCATCTCATTAGTGGCATTTATATTTAATACTCACTGGTTTCTGGTTTACTGATACTTTGAGCATTGTATTGTAACCCTACTTGTCTCTTGTTAAGGCTTTCACCTTGAGGTTAATTTTGTTAGAGATTAGGATTGCAACCTCTGCTGTGTGTGTGTGTGTGTGTGTGTGTGTGTGTGTGTGTGGCATCACTGCCCTGGTGGGAGTAGGAAGCATAGCTTTACTCCTGGAGAACTGCTGCTGCATTTGAACCATCAACAGTGTGGGCCTCAGACCCGCACATAACCACTATGCTACCAGGGCTCAGCCTCCCCTGCTTTTTTAGTTGTTGTTTGCCTGCTTTATTCTCTATTGGCTTCTTATTCTTAGCCTTTTTGGGGTCTATATTTGCCATGTGTCTCTTGCAGACAACAGATTGATGGGTTGTGTTTTCTAATCCAGTCTGCCAGTCTTTAACTTTTAATGTATGGGTTGAGACCATTGACTATCAGAGTTATTATTATGAGCCATGAATTCATTGTTGTCATCTTGTACTTTTTGTGTTGGTGTTTCCTTCTCACTTCATATCAGTGTGTCAGTGTGTTATGGGGGAGGGAGAAGAAAAAGAGGAGCTTATATCAAGGACTCAAGTAGAAAGAAAATGTCTAGGAAGTGATCATGGCAATGTATGTACAAATATGCATGATTCAATTGATGTAGGAAGTGTTAAGTGTTGTAAGAGCCCCCAATAAATTTTTTTAAAGAAGAAGAAAATACAATTGCTTGGGTCAAGTGCACAATAGTCTTCAAGTGAGCTCTTTGTTCATTAATACTTTAATTGGGTTTTGTGCAATATATTTGTCCAATGGCTTCATTTATTACCTGCTGCTTCGTGGAATGTTGACACAAGTCAAATATAGTCCTTGGCAACTTTGAAATTTTTCCTGTTTATAACAATGTTGTCTATTGATCTAATTGTAAAGATTTATGCTTAAGATGTAATTCATACAAAGACTGTCTTCACCGATAGTCGTTCGTAAGAGCTTCAGGTATTTTTGACTTTCATGCTGGGGCACAAGTTAAGCCTAAGTAAATTCAAACACATAGGGTAAGGAGTAAATCAATGATAGCCTCTTGGGCTAGGAACCTTTTGCCTAAGAGTGAGAGACTCTAGGAATTATCTCTCTCTGCCTCCTGGCCTTCCTTCCTATCTGCTGCATCTCTGCCTTCCTTGTGGTGCGGCCCACCTCACCAGGTGAGCCACCTGACATTAAAGCTGCAGACACTCTGCTATGTTCCCACCGAAATTGGCCACATGCAACTCTGCAACCATCAATCTGGAAGCTCCCTGATTCCCACTTCCCTTTTTGTCATCAACTAAATGAGTTTAAAGAGGGGCTTATGAACTAGCTTTGGACTTAAGAATGTGAGTTGGACTGGACTGGGATACCGTCTATATATAAGGAGTACTCTCTTTTTTATGTGAAATTTTTTATTAGTTGGAATTGAACACATATATCATATCATTATATATTTCAATCAGGTCAAGTTGAATATATAAGTCTTACCACAATCAGTTGCCAAATATTTTTTTTCTACATGGAATCCTTGATATAGTGTCCCTTTTATCCTAAACATGTTTTAATTTTTGAAGATAGTGGATTAAGGTGTTGATTTTAGTTCTCTCACACACACACATCATTTTATTGGGAGCTCATACAACTCTTGTCACAATCCATCCATCCATTCATTGTATGCAAAGCACATCTGTACCTTTGTTGCCATCATAATTCTCAAAACATTTTCTTTCTAGTTAAACTGTTGGTATTGACTTCTCATTTTTTCCATCCCTTCTACCTCTCTTCCTCATGGACCCTTGATAATTTTTAAATTATTATTATTTTGTCATATTATATACTGTCTGATGTGCCCCTTCACCCACTTCCCTGTTGTCCACGCCCCAGAGAGATGGTTATATGTAGATACTTATAATCAGTTCTCCCTTTCTATTCCACCTTCCCTCCACCCTCCCAGTATCACCACTCTCACCAGTGGTCCTGAAGGGATCATCTGTCCTGGATTCCTCATATTTCTGGCTCCTATCTGTACCAGTGTACATACTCTGGCCTAGCTATATTTGTAAGGTAGAATTGGGATGATGATAGTGGGGGACAGGGGAGGAATCACTTAAGAACAAGAGAGATAAAAAAGAACAAGAGGAAAATTGCATGTTTCAGCATTGTTACACTGTACCTTGACTGACTTGTCTCCTCGCCGTGACCCTTCTGTATGGGAATGTCACATTAACCTACAGATGGGCTTTGGTGAAGAAAGCTGATGTGTCCGGCTATCAAAAGATATAGCATCTGGGATCTTAAAGCCTGAAAGGTAAACAAGCATCCATCTATCTCAGAAGCAATCAAGATCATAGGAAGAGGCACGCTAGCCTTTGTGACCACGAGGTGTTGAAGGGATTAGGTATCAGGCATCAAAGAATTAAAAATTATATCATTATAAATGAGGGGGAGTATAGATTGGGGATCCAATTTAGGTGAAATGACATCCCCTTACAGAAAGTTATTTTTTAATAGTTTTATTAGTGCTTAATCCAGATATCACACAATTCAACAGTTCAGTCATATGAAGAAGAGTTGTACAATAATTACCACAATTAATTTTAGAAAGTTATTTTCATTCTGGTATTCATCATTATTAATATAAAGTTCTTTCTTATGCACAGATGAGTCACTGGGTTTATTTCTCTAGACTGCGGGGCCAAACATAATTCCCCTCAGACAGTCTGGCATGGTAGAGCGTGCCTCTGCTGCGGTCCCTCCAGTAATGTCCGGCTTAGCAGGAGGATGGAAAACACGCAAAGGGGGTGAAGAAGAGCTGAGTCAGGAGTAATCCCGAACACAGATAGCTGGAGGGAAGCAGTCGGAGATACAATTTCTTCAAAATGGAAAAATGGCGTCTAATAGAAGCAATCCTCTTTCCTTTGAACCTAAATATCTTCCACTTACGTACCTTACTTTTATGCTTAAAATAAACTTTAGTGATAACTTAGAACACTTACTTTCCTTGATTCTCAGGTTTTCTATTTTCTCAACCAATTGTGGTAAATCCAGGATCTTTGGTAATTAATTTTTATGACGATTTTGTTCAGTTCAATAATCTTGCTTATGAAATTATCTTTATACCATGACTTTTCGTTTTTGCTTAATTAGTATATGCAAATATCAAAGTCAAATAATTGAAGGATTATTTATATTATAAAAGGAGCTGTGATTCAGTAGCTCTGAAGAAATTTGACTAGCTTTACTTGATTACCTTCTCTCGCAGGCCCCTGTGCAATCTACAATATCTCAGGGTATTTATTCTAAAGCAATTTGTGGGTGTCTTTGAACTTCTGTCTACTCATAGTGACCCCTATGTGCAAAAGAACAAAGAGCTGCCTGGGCTTGTGCTGTCTGCACAAATGTTGGGATAGCTCACCCCATTTTTTCAGCCACAGAGTCAACCTATCTCTTCAGATAATTTTCCCCCATTTTCACTGACTCAGTAAATACTACTTGCAGAATAATACTGTTCCAGGTACTAAACATAATATGCTTTACAAGGTCTTTCTGGTCAAAATAAACTAAATAAAGTCTCACCATCCTCACTTTTCCCCCAGGGTAAGTCGTGCTGATTGTCTGACAGTCACTAGTCATTCAAATACTTTTTGTCAACACCATAATTCAAATGCATTGATTCTGCTCTGATTCCCCATATTCATTGTCCAACTTGCACATGCATAAGAGGTGATTGAAAATATGGCTTTGTTCAGGCACACTTTTAGTTTTCAAAGTGAGATCCATGTTCTTCAACATTTTGAAGAGGTCTTGTATGCCAGATTTTCCTGATTGTATATATAATTTGATTTCATGAATATTGATTGTGTATCCAAATAAAATGAAGTGCTTTTTCCCCATTTACCATAATATTGTCTGTCAATCTGGGAGGATTATATATATATATATATATATATATATATATATATATGGATTAGACTGAATAATCTATATGGAAGACTTGGCCTATGATTTCATCAAAAAGTGCTCAATAGTTTGCTTTCAGCCAACAGCATTGTGCTATTCAAATGTTCTTTATGAGGCTTCAATCTTGATTCCATTTTCTACTTTATATAGTGCAGCTCCTTGGGTTATTTTTCAGCATACAAAGTGAATGAGTGTGGTGAAAGGTAATCATCCTGACAGATATCTTCCCTGGGTTTGAACCACTCAGTACTTCCATTCTGTTCTTGGCCCATGTATAAGTTTACAAGGGCACTATGCAATATTCTGGAATGACCATTCTTTACAATGTTATATGAACTATGGATAACACTTTTTCTCCTACGCATATTTTTATTATCTTTGACTTCACCATTTCTTAAATAATCCAGACTCCTAAGAACTTTCTAGATGCCAGTGTTTTCTCATTAAGATAACATGGTAAAAATTTTACCCCAAACAAAAGCTAAAATACACCCACATTTCACAAATGAAGGAGCTAGTGTGTGCTGTTAGCTTGATTCTATCAGAGTGCAAGAATATGGCAGAGTACTACTGCTCCATAGAGTGATTTACTCCTGGGTTTCATGTGTTGCGTGTTTTATCTCTTGCCTATACCTATGTCCATGCTCCCATCTAGTCCACGTGGGAACCAGCCCTGGAGTCATGATAGTGGGGCAGGCCTCAAGGTAATTGTGCATGATTCAACGGTGCACTACTGCATCCTGATCAACTAATTCCCTTCCTGTGAACCTTCAATGGGGGCATGTTACACTATCTACAAATGGACTTTGACTCCCCATTTCAATCCCACCCCACCTCCTAGTCTCACCAATGCATTTTTGTTTGCTTGCTTGTTGTTGATTGTTGTGAATCTTTTGATGCGTGCTGCTCAGTCTCAATCACATCTCCTGATTGCACTGTCTGGTGTGCTTCTTTCATGTGGGCTTGTTGCTTCAATGTTGGATGACCACTTATTAAACTTCAACCCTTTAAGACTCCAGATGATATATTTTTTAATAGCTGGGCACCATTCCTTGTCTTCACATCTACTTATTTCCCCATTTTGTCTTCAGCAATCTTGTGTGTGTGTGTGTGGGGGGGATTAGGGGTAGGGGTAGGGGGTGAGCATCACAGAATGCTAGTTTGTTAGAACAAAGTGTTCTTGTATTGAGGGAAGGTATGAGATGAGACTCGAGGCCCTTCTGCAGCCTCACTGCATTGATTATATATATATATATATATACTTTTACTGTATTCTAATTTGCTCAGGTATAAACAGAATATTGTTGTACCTTAGATCCCTGCTAACAAGCTTTGAAAACAAAACAAGGGGTTTTGGGGGGAGTGGGGTAGAGTTAAAGAGGAGGGGTGAAGGGAAGATGATGTAAAAAGTCCATGTAGAAAAATAATGCATGGAAACGGATTGTGGTAACAATTTTACAATTCTGTTTGATGTGACTCTATTATGGAGTGATACATTAATTAAAAAATAAAAATCCCTTAATGCTACTCATCAAAATAAGATGTTGAACTCTTTCTTTGTGGACTGCATTAATGTTTCTCATGCCTTTTGAGGAAAGAAAAAAAGTAATCATGAAGAAATGTAAACCTAAAAGGTTTCAGAGTTTCAATGTTGTTCTTAGAACACTTACTTTTTCTACCCATCCAGGAAGATTTTGTTTTCCTATCGTTTTTTGTTTTTTTTTTCTGTTTGCTCCCTCTCTATCTTCCCTGATTCTTTTGGGGCAGTGCTAGGTGCTAGAGAATCCAGATAACCTTCCGGATCTGACTTCCCACGGAGATGCAAGAGTGGAGAGAATCAAGTTAAAAAATGTGTATGTTGTTCCATCAGCAACACAAGAAGACTGGAGGGTTCTCAGTGACATTTATATTTTGTTCCCTGGATGACTTAGAGCATGCAACCAGCTGCAGTCAAATTGCATTGAAAATAGACTCTTTGCAAATTCTCATCAAAATGAAAGTTTAAATTACCAAAAGCAGTCTGACTGGTTATCTTTGACTAAAGTGGTTTACAATTTGCATATAAACTTCATTTCTTTTTCTAATTATGCTGAATAAAATGCATTCATTTTCCCTGTGATTATACACAAGCTCTGCCAAACACCTGTGACTGCCACAAATCCTAATTTGATATTTATTTACTTCAAAGCAATCTTATTATCTAAACGATTCCAGGCATCAAAGGCCTTAATTATTGATAGTCAATTCGATAGGGTTAGCTTCCGTGTCCTTGGGGGGGATTTTCTGATTTTTTCTTTCCTTTTTAAGTACTACTTGACTATAAGAGGCCAACTGAATCTGCTATTAAGGACACTGGAAATGACATTCTTATTTAATTGGCTCTAAATTTAGACAGTGTCAAAAAGCCAAAAATGACAGCTGCAATCTGGAGATTTCCAGGTAGCTTTATGAGGATTTATTTTAATTTGTATTTATACTAAATCATCAAAATAAATTCATATATATATATATATATATATATATATACCAGATTTGTACAGTTAAAAAAATAAACTGTCTTTTTTTCTAAAATCTTGGAATCAACCTAGGGTTTTCTGCAATGTCAAGATTTTGCCTGTGATATACTTGAGAGAAAAGAGAGTGACTCATAAGAAGTCATCTCTCAGAATCAGATATGGAAACAATAATAATTTGTAATTTATCAAGGGGTTACTAAGGGGAGAAGAGAAAGAGAGGGGGGAAAAGATGATACCAAGCGCTGAAATGGAAAAATGAATATTTAAAAAATGATGGAAACATATGTAAAAATATGCTTGGTATAATTGATGCATGAAATGATAAAAAAAACTGTAAGAGCTCCCATTGAAATGATTAAGAAGTAAGCAAAAGAGTCACCATATTCCACTGTCAAAAATTCCATATTCAATGTCAGCTACCTGACACTTTTCCCAAGCAATAATTCATTGGAAATTAACAATCATTGACTCATTGAGTATAACTTTCAAATATTTGGCAGAGATATTTAAAGTGTAGTCTGGAGATACCACAAGATGCTTTCCAGAATTTTGAGCATTTGAAAAAATCCCATATGATAGATAGATAAATGGATAGGTAGGTCGATGACAGCTAGATAGCTAGCTAGATGATGATAGATCGATAGCTAGATAGATAGATAGATAGATAGATAGATAGATAGATAGATAGACAGATAGATAGATTGATTCATAATCACTGTCCCATACATTCTGACTTGGGGTAACCTTACATACAGAGTAACAAAATGTTGACTAATCATCCAAATATTGTCAGCAAGCTCAAGCATCTTTGCAGCTGATGTGCCAGTCCATATCGTTGAGGCTGTCCCTCCCTCGCACCCTAATTGCTGGAGCTCTGTTTTCCACATATGATGTCCTCTTCTAGTGATTGTTTTATCCTTATGACATATTCAAAGCAAGTAAAATTGGACAAGACTCCGTTGTGATCAGAAAGTTGCATTATTTTTAGAACTAGATCACTAACCCTTTCTTTCTAGACTGCTTTAGCCTGGAAGCTCAGCTGATACCCTTATACCATGGTGATACTGCTGGGTTTTGAAATATTGATGGCACACTTCCAGCAGCACAGCATCCAACATGTCATCCATGACTGTACAACAAATAGAGAATGGTGACCCATAGTATGTTAAGAAAGCATTTGCTTTTCTAGCTCTTATTCTTCAAGACTGTGTAGGAGACTATTCCTAAGACTACATGATATGTGATGCAGTAACAGAATAATTTCAGAGGCAACTATAAAGATCCTTCTGTTTCCAATGCATCCAAGGTTAAATGAATATGTAAAAATCTAAAGATAATACTACTTTTCTCAGAAACTATTTTTCTTTTGTACATTATAGACATTTACTAATAAAATATATGGAATCTGCAAACAATATAATGGAGTTGTTGCTGCTTTAAAATTATTTAAAAATAAATATGTTAAAAATGTCTTAAGCTTTAGAGTAAGCATTTTAATATACCGAATTGATGTAAGCAAAAGCTTATTAGAAAGTTAATACTTTTCAATTATGAAGTGGCTCTGAAACTAAAGTTTTGGAAAATCTCCATTTATAAAGGTATAAATAAGACATTCTTAACATTGTTCTTTTCATTGAATCATATATATATGATTAAATATATGAATCATATACACAGTCCATATATTTATATTCATGTATATAATATTGCATGCCTCTGCAAAGCTCTCCTACATAAAACTCCTATGAATGTAGCAGAAATTGAAAGCAGTGTGACTATAGCTTTCAGAAAGTACTCTGCTTAGTGTTGAGAATATATTTGCAAAGAGATCATTTTAATAAAATTGATATGCTCCATTGCTGTGGCAACACAGGTGATTATTGTGACAAGCTTTACTTGAGAAATCAGAAAAGAAGTAGTGGGAGATATCTGGCTTATTGTATTTAATCAACACTACATCTCTGCTCGCCCCATTTTTATTACTTTTATTTCTTCCCCATTCCCAACAAGGGTCCTTAGTATTTGCCATTCCTGTTGTTGGTAGGTGCTTCAGAATTGCCTCTGCCTCTGATTCCCTGCGACCTTGTATATGTATCAGGCATAACATTATCTGATGGTCTCAATTTCATTTCACTTCATCTGTTTAATAAATTCATTGAGAGTTTTTCTTTCTTTTCTTTTCTCATCATCTACTTCTGTGAACACTATCCTTCCTAGCTTCTGGTCTTTCCTGATGGAGTGTACAAGCTGTGTGAGATGACGTCTCATCATCTGAGATTCCAAGGAGCACTCTGGCTGTATTTCTTCTGAGACTGATTTGTTGTTACCCAATATTCCTTACCAACACCATCATTTCAGTGCATCGATTCTTCTCCCATCTTCCTTATTCACTGTTCAACCTCTTTCCAAAAAGTATTGATGGCTAATGTGAAGCTGCTTGCAACAGCATTGAGAAAGTATGCCCAGCCTTGTTTCCTGAAAAGCAAACTATTGATGAAAGGCTTGCGATGGGGTAGGGAGCTTAGCTTTCTTTTTGAAGATAAAGCAGCATTGGTTTAGTGGCAACTAAATCAATCTAAGTGGTCCTATGTATAAACCATATAGGAAAAGGGATAGGAAAGGGGAAAAATTATAATGTTCCTGCAATTTGCAATACTTGTCAGGCTGATAGGCTGTGGGTTCTACCTACAGCAATCTTCAGATCAATGAAATGCTTTACTTATGCTTGCTCTGAGCTGTCACTTGTCGGGGGTGATCGCTTGGTGTGTGCTTCAGAACTGAGGTAACAGGAACACAATGTGACACTCAATTAACCACATATGCCAATCAGGAGAAGCCCAATGGATTCCACTTTGTCAGCAGCCCAGCTCACTATATGTGAGTGGGAGACAAAACCATTTCATTACCAGCGCTTCCTGGAGGCCTCCTGTTTCAGGCATCACCCCGATCAATTCTGTAAACCTGAACTAATGTTCAAGTACAGAAATGTAAAAGATGAACTGCGGGATGGCATTCATCTTTTCCACTCGTTACCTTGCGTAGGCCACAATTCAACCCTGAAAGAGGCCTTCAGAATAACTCTTTTCTCTTTTACCTTAAACTCAGATTTCTCACGTGCTTAATTGAGTGCAATAGTGGGAGCGATTTGATGAAGGTGGGGCTTGCCGATCAGCCTAGAGAGGCTCTCAATTCTTCCTGGCTTCTGCATCAATGCTTTTGGCCTCAGTGGAGACCCCAACACTCTACTTTGCTGAATTAGATAAGCACAGCTAACTTCATTATTATTTTTAACTTTCTTTAATGTCGATCCCTTAGCCTAAGAAGTAGAAATTATATCCAAGCTGCCATTCCCAATCTCTGTGTGGGGTGAAAATTATTATGTTTTTAAATGCATGTAGGAATCTTGTAATGCATTTCACAAATGTCACTTGGGAAGAAGGTAAGGATGTTTAGCTACCAGGAGAGCATTTGCTACACTGAGGCTTGTTGGTATTGGGTGGCAGGCCTCTAGTCCATATTCATTCGCAGTGATGTCACATTACACAGTAGACTTGCTCATACTTTCAAAGTTGCAATCTGAACCCAATAGCTTGTCAGACCTTTATTCTTCGGAGTTGCTACATGGGTGCGCACCACCAACCTTTTGGCCCAGAGTTCAGAAATTAACTGCTGCACCTCAAGGGAAGCTTTCCAGTAAATTTAGCAATTTTATGTTTTGTAGAGAACATTATTATTGCACCCTTTCAGTCCATCTCTTTTTCTTTACAAGCATATATACTCAAATTCTTATACTATTTTGTATAAGAGGTCATGGTTAAGTCCTTACATTTTGTCTACATTAAGCCACAAAGGGGTGCCTTTCCTATGCATTTATATAATGGGATAATAGTTCAAAAGTAGAAGATTAACAAACATTGATAAACGTTTACAAAACTCATAATGATAAATGGACAGCATTTCTCAAGATGAAGGTGAAGAAAACTGAAGACATATATCTCATAATTGAGAAATTATTTTTCAGCAAAATCTACACCCAACCCAAAAGCAGTCTGCAATGGTAAAACCCAAATCTATAGAATAAAGGGTTCCTGGGCAGCAAACAGGTAGCAAGTTTGTTAGTTGCTAAATCATTGGCTTGTGCTTTGACTTCGTCAAGTGGAACCTCTAAAGAAAATCTAGGACATCTACTTCTAAAAAATCAGCCTTTGAAATATTATGCAGCATAGTTTTGTACGCGTGCTCGCGTGTGCGCACACACACACACACACGATAACCATGAGTCAGAAGTGGTAGTGATGGTAGGAGGTGAGGCCAAGATGACTTGAGATTGAACCATGTATATTCTACGTACTAGCTATATGACCTTGGAGAAATTGCTTAGCCTTCCTCTCTCAATGTTATCATCTATAAAGAGAGATACTGATAATAACTATTTTATAGGGTTTTTCTGAATACTGAAAAAGTTAATGCACTTCAAATACTGATAACAGTGGGAGAGCCATTGTAAATAACAGATGATTTGTTCTTCTTAATACTTCATTTTTCCTCCTAGGGCTACCAGTCTCTGAGATCTTATCAACTCTTGTCACTGCTGAACCCATTTCAAAGGGATGTGTCTTCATTTGGGGTGAGCGTTGTCTTTGTAAACCCTGCTCATGGGCTTCAAGTTTGCTTGTTCCTTCTTTTGGAGTACCTAGTTTCATCTACATGTTAGGTCTGACTATTTGGATGTGTTATAAAAAACTAGAGGACTTTCCAAAATTTGTGAAAATATTACATCATTATTTAATTCCATTTTTCAAACTTTTTGAAGTTTTTTTGAAGTTTTCTTTCTACCCCCATATGTTTTATCCTTTTTAAAAATTTAAGCTTCTCTGTAGCTCAGTTCAAGTCACCTCGTGATGTAGTGGACTAAAAGTGGTTGGCTAAATATAAGACTAGCAGATAAGACTCCTCAACTGTGCTGTGGGAGAAGGCGCTGGCTTGCTTTGAGCTTAAAGATTGACAGTCTCAGAAACTCAGAGGGGGCAGTTTTACACTCTTCTATCACTCTGATCCACTTGATGGCAGTGAGTTTGGTTTGGCATGGTACCAAATTTAAATTTTTGTAAATTTAAATTTACGTAGTATCAAATTTAAAATTATGTAATAATAGTGCCGACTGTATAACATTATCTTGAGAATTCAATGAGCTAATCTGTGGAAAATGTACTCCTTGAGGAAGTGAAACAAACCTCCAAACTCTTAAGTGTTGATTGCACCTATGGACTTCCTTCTAAGAGGTATGATTCAGATACAAGTAAACACAAGGGATCTCTACAAAATGGTTTGCTAACTGTGACAAACAATTATACTAATATAAGATATTAAAAATATAGAAATCCAGCTGCAGTGTATCAGGAGACTCTAAAATCTTTTGGATGTTTTTGCCAGTCCAATATTATTCTAAAATAACAAGTTCAACAAAATGTGTGCAATATTATTTGGACATAGAGGAATCTCAATATATGTAGACTATAATTATTATTTTTAGGCTTATTTTAATGAATTCCAGGTTACACTTAGTGTGATTGTAGATGTTTGAGCAGCGATACCATTGGTCTTAGTGATAGGGTCTGAGTTCCCAAAGAAAGCGACACTATTTATGATCCTTTTTCATAAGGTCGCTTGACAGTCCTTGAAATGAATGAAAAGTGAGAATTGTTAAATTAAGCACAAGATGATAAAGCTTCTTATTAATATAGCAGTGTAAATTTTGGCTCAATGTTATGTCTAAAATTAGGGAATAAATTTTAAATTAGAAATATAGTTTGAAATGACTGACCTGTGCTTCTTTGTAGGAAGTCCCCCTTTTGCATAGCTGCCTGTATGTTACAAGTTTCAAGATTATACTCAGCCAACTTCATGAAATAGAAAACCATATGATTTTTCCCAAGAAGAAAACTATAGTAATACAATAGCCATGTCAGTTGAGGTCATTGCTCTTATATCTTCTGAAATTCTTCAATAAAGATGTTGATCCTCCGAAAAACTGAACGAGACTGATCTAGGTTTCAAACCACAGGACTCATAAAATGACCTTTCTTTCTTCCTTTCTCTCTTTCTCTTTTTCCCTCTCCCGGAGATATTTTCAGTTTCAGCATGAGATCATGGGAGGCTTATCAGTAATTCCACAAGTTCTTTCATATTGTTTTTGGTTTTTAACATGTAACCATATTTGCTTCATCACAAGATAAATAGAACTATGACATTTTACATATTTTATATAAGTGGATTCATATCATTTTGAAATTTTTTATAGATACAGAATGTATATTTTTACAATTATAGGATGTGATTTCATATAATCCTCATTATCTTTATTCTTCAGTAATGCTTGTAATTTCTCATCAGATTGTGTGGTCCCTTCAGAGTGTATGATAATTTTTTACCTATGAAATAGGAGTATAAAATAAATACAGCCATCTAGTAATGGTAGCCCAAGGTTCTGGGATGGAGAAATATTTTGTTGTTGCTATTTTTAATAATAAATTATTAAATAATTTAATAATAAATATGATTGCTGTTAACTGCTGTTGAGTCAGTCCCAACTATATTTGGCCATCTGAAGCCCAGTTCAACTAACTGTTAATCAATCCTCGCTAATCTCTATGATTTATTTGAGATCAATAGGCATTTTACTGACTAATTTCCATAGGTGGATTTTTGGAACTTTCTTTGCTCTCCATCTTAGGCTCAAACTCCCTTGAAATCTTTTCAGTACCTTAGAAAGACACAGGCCTTCCCTCTAAGATAGTAGGTGGCAGTTCACCCAT
The DNA here is from genome assembly GCA_004026705.1 of Nesogale talazaci. NCBI lineage: Eukaryota > Metazoa > Chordata > Mammalia > Afrosoricida > Tenrecidae > Nesogale > Nesogale talazaci. Next base: position 38,080 of record PVJH01007265.1, read on the forward strand.
TGCTTTGACTGGAAAATTGAACACTCATATGGAGGTAATAAGTTTAACAATCAACCATCACTTCCCCTGAGGACAATTACATAAAGTCCTCCTTTATATGAATATATAACAATTTGCACATTGCTTTAATTCTTTTTTCCTATTGCATGTCTCCAATTTATGGCTAGGCTATTTAATATGAACTCTAGAAAAAAAATCATTCACAAGCATCCTCACTTCTTTAATGCAAGTATACATAATAGGTGATGAAAAGTTGTTGAGAGTTTTTCAAAGATCTGTGGGATATAGTTCCTAAAAAGTATTTAGGATCCTAGTGGCACAGTGATTAAATTGTTGGGTAGTTACCAAAGGCCATCACTTTGAACCTATCAGTCAAGATGCAGAAATTTTTGTTAGTAAACACTTGCAACTTTAGAAAGTGTAAGGCAGTAGTCAGGCAGGTCTCAATTTTTTCTATAAGATCACCGTGAGCCAAAGTAGACTCAGAAGAGTTGGTCTGTTCTCAGACTGACTATCTAAAGCTTCCCTTAAAAAGTAAATAAATGTTTAGAAATGGCATGTTTATTAACCATAACGGGTTAGTGACTGGAGCTAGAAATTATATAAATTTTAGAGCATTTTGTCTGCATCTCACACATAATGTTATTAACATTTTCTTTTATCCTGCCATTCTTCTTGGGTATCATCAAATTCATTCTGACTTAGAGGGGCCCTGTGTCCTCCCTGAGCCATTCTCATAATGGTGAGGGTTGAGGCCACTTTTTCAGCCTTATGCTAATTGATCTCCTTGATTATCAACTTCTTTTTTGCTGACCTTCTACGTTACCAAGCATAATATCATTTTCTAGAGCCTAGCTTCTCTTAATAACATGTCTAAAGTAAGTAAAATGAAACATTTCATCCTTGCTTTTAACTATCATTCTGGCTATATTTCTTCCAAGATAGATTTGATCATTCTTCTGACAATCCACGGTAATTTCAGTACTCTTTACCAGTACCATAATTCAAATATATAAATTCTTACTTCAATATCTTGCTGTCACATGGGCAAGAGGGCATTGAAGAGTATACCCTTATATCAGACAAACCTTAATCCTCAAAGTAAGTAACATCATTGTTCTTTAGTGCTTTTCAAAAGCATTGTGCAAAAAATTTGCCCAGTGCAAACATATAACTTCATTTCTTGACTACTGATTCAAAGAAAATTGATTGTGAATATAAACCAGATGAAATCCGTGACAACTTCAATCCTCTCTATGTGTCTTATGATTGGTTGTCTATCGGTTCCATTTTGAAGATTTTTATTTTCATTATATTCTGCTGCAACCCATACTGAAGGCTGCAGCCCTTGATCATCATTGATACTTGCTTCATGCCCTCATCCCTTTCTGTCAGCAAGGTTGTGTCACCTGCTTACCACAGTTTCTTAAAGGGTCTTCCTCTTATTCTGATGCCTTGTCTGTCTTCACATAGTCCAGCTTCTCAAACGACTTGCTCAGCATAGAGCTTAAATATTTCTAATAAAAGGACATGACTCAGGCCAACATGTCCCTTAATTTTAAAACACTTGATACCCCTTAATTCTGTTTGACGGTTGTCTCCACCAACTTGTGGAAACACTACAATTCCACCAATTCCCAGAGCCTTTTCGTTAATGCTTCCAGTGAAATTTGGAGTACTTCCTACAGTATCATCCATGCTTCTTCATATCTATTACCTTTAAATGAGTGAATGTTGACCAGCCCTATAGTAAAGTGACACCATGTATTCTTTTCTTCTCATTTATATTTCTTGCATTTGCTTGTTGGTTTTTCATACTATGGTGGTATGCATGCTGTGAGTCAGGAGAGCTGTGTCACTGATCTTTCAAATACTGGCTCACCCAAGGTTACCATGTTTCAGCGTAGCTTTCAGACTGAGAACGGATTATGAAGAAGAAACAAGCTAACCACGGTTGAGAGTTTAGCCACTGGCAACCTTATAAGAAGCAGCCGAATATTGTCATATATACAGACAATTTCATGAACAGCAAAGGAACACTATTAGATACAGAGCTGGATGGTGAGCCTCTAACCTGAGCTTATTCAATCATGACTGGGAAAGAACTTCCTTCTGAGAGTAAAAACAGCTCTCTTGTTGCCATTGAGTCCTCGCTGACTGACAGTGCTCTCCGTGGCTTTCCAAGACTGTAATTGTTTACAGGAGTAAAAGGCCCCGTCTTTTGTCTGCAGAGCTGCTGGTGGGTTTGAACTTCTGATCATGCAAATTGCAGCCCAATGCATAATCATTACACCACCAGGATTCCTTCTCAGAGTAAAGACTACTGTCATTAAGTAGATAGAGTAAACCCTTTCGGACCTTCATTTGCTGATGGGGGTAAAAATCAAAATGAGAAAAAAAACAGCTGAAATGATCTGCTAATAACCAGAACATGGGATGCATAAATTGTGAGTCTAGGAAAACTGGAAGTAATCAAAAATGAAATGCATAACATAAATATTTTCATCCTATGCTTTAGTGAATGCAAATGGACTAGTACTGGCCATTTTAAATCAGATAATCATGTGGTTTACTATGCCAGAAATGGGAAAATTAAAAGGGAATGGTGTTCCATTCATTTTCAAGACCTATTTGTTATACATTTGTGATAGAATAACTTGTATAAGCATACAAAGAAATCATGTTAATGCAACTAATATCTAAAATTATGCATTAATCAACTGCTAAAGCTAGTAATGAAACTGGAAAATTCCACCAATATATGCAGGATTAAACATGTAATCAAAATAGATTGGAAACTTTTTGGTGATAGAAAACTGACAGTTTTAAACAAAGAGGAAGAAATCGTACTTGAAAAACATGACTTTTTTGATAGAAACAAATTTGGAGTTCACATGAGAAAATTTTTCAAGTCCAGCAGCTATTGCATTGCAAAACCTTTTTTTCTCCATGACATAAACATCAAATATATATATGTGTACTTCACCAAATATGCTTGTAGAAAACACCCGAATAAAAAATTTATCTGTGAAAATGGACAGCATGAAACCCAATATAGACAGCCAAAGTTAGAGTAGGGGCTGCCTTTAGACTGACCAATTACTCATTCCAATGCGTCTGTCTGAGTTGACAACAGAAGTGAATCCAGAGAAACTCAGATGTGTGGAAGAGAGAGCTTTATATCAATGAACAATTGTATATTGAGTAAACCTCTTAGCTCAGTTCAAATAAAGTCCATACATCCTACATTAGTCTGTAAATCCCTTTTGGTTCTCATGCAGTTACATGCAATGATACAAAATGCAGGGAAAGCACAGGCCATTAGGTGCAAATTCTTGTGCATTCAATGGCAGTGGAAGATTCTTTGCACTGGCGCAGGTCTCCTAGTGGCTCCTCCAGCTCTCCAAATGTGGCAATTCAACCAGAAGGGAAAGAGAGAGACGGGTTCTCACGGATCTCAGCAAATCTCAGTGTGCTTTGTCTCTCAGAAGGAGAAGGAGGGAGGGGGGAGACACACACACACACACACACACACACACAGATATGAAGTTTTCAGAATCCTCATGAGAAGACCATCCCCAGAAGGAGGCAGCACCAGCCTGTGACTTGATTGACAGGCAAGACTCTACAACTACACTTATTAAGTTAACATGAAATTATGAAACTACCACAGTAAGTTCAAATTGAAATTGAAGAAAATTAAAATAAGTCTGAAAGAGTCAAATAGGACCTTGAAAAGATCTTATCTGAATTTCAAGAGCATATCAATAATAGATTAGACTTATGAACATCAGTAACAGAAGAACTGTAATAGCATTAAGAACAGCAAACATGAAAAAAAGGAAGAGGTCATTTTTAAAAAAACAGGAAAGCAGGTTGTCACAACTCTCTCTTACAAAATTCCTGGTGGGCCAGGAGCTGATCAACTAACCATTATGGTGCCCTGGATCCTTAATTTCTTTAGTAATACCTTTCCTGTACTCGTGCTGGATGTATTTTCCCATGCGTTGACATACTAAAATGAGAATGGTTTGGTTAATCAGGGAATAAATGGTATTAAGAGAACATATATTTCACATTCATAGGCAAAATGCTAAATTGTTGTATGTGTTTTCAAAAGTTTTCTGTGAGAAGTGGCTTTTAAACTGTGACTGAAAGAACCAGAAAGTGTTGGCCTGTAGGCCACATGAAAAGAAGGAATAATTTCAGTAAACTAAAAAAAAAAAATCATACTCACTGCCATTAATTAATTCTGACTCACCGTCATCTCATGGTATAGGGTATAAGTGTCCCTGTGGGTTTCTACCACTGTCAATCATCACTGAAGTAGAAGGCCTCATATTTCTCCCACAGAGAACCTTGAAGCGTTGTACTGCTGACTTTATGATTAGCAGTCAACATGTGGCCACTATGCAGAGGATTCTCAATATTTTTTTGCTAAATGAAATTTTGAATAGACACCAAAACCAGAATCATTTCTGGTACTCTGTAAAATGCTTGGACTGAATGTGGATGTGGGAAAAGTTGATGAAGACAAATTATAGTACTGTAAAGGAGCACCAGTTGACCATAAGTAACTACCCACTGAAAACATAGTGCTAGCTTTAAAAAGAATCATGGTGGTTTTCATCCAAATATAACACTTTTATTGGCTCCAGGAGAAACCTTTTGTTCAAAAATATATCCTCTGAAACTCCAACATTAGAGATTTATGCATGTGTCTTAAGGAGATCAATTTTTTAAATGTCAGTGCTATTTGAGGTTAAGCAGAACCATAACTCAAACATGGTTTGGTGCGAAATCCTGTAAAAAAGAATCTTTCTTCTTTTATGGCTTAATGATACTAATTATGACTAGAAAATGGGAACATCCATTGGAGGATAAATGAAAAGGTCACACTTTCTCTTTATCAGAGAAGAGGTCTGTGCAAAGAATAGACTGCTCCACCGGGAGGGAGTAGGGTGACTGGGACAGAGAAAGTTGCGTGGCATAGACTTAAGTCTGTATTTACGAGTTTTCCCAAGAATTAATTCATTATCATTGCTTCTTAAATACTATTATATTTTTAACATGATTACATTAATTATTTAGCATAGATTGGCACATCAACAGTTGGCATCTCTTCATACTGAAGTTAATGCTTTTTGTTCTTGTTAACTGCTGTCAACAACACGGGTGACGCATGAATATCACATGAACCAGAAAACAAAAGCTGACCCAGTCCTTCACCATTGTCATGGTTATAGATAGCCTAAAAACTAAATTTACTGCCATCAAGTCAACTCTAACCCATAAGGACCCTCAACAGGTTTTATGAAGCTGTAAAATTTACATGAGCAGAGAGCCTCATCTTTTACCCTGGAAGCAGCTGGTGGGTTTCAACTGACATCTTTGTAGTTAGTACTTGGATTATGGTATTGGTGAAGAAGACTGACTGGTCCATAGACTTCCTTAGGAAAGAAGAAATCTATCTTGAAGGGCAGACAACCCAGATGCTCTTTACCTGTCCATGCACTATGCTATTGCTATTGTGAGGTATCACCTGACTGACCCCAATTTATGAACAACAAAGATGAGGTTGTCTAGTCTGTTCCTATATATTCAAAAGGGCCAGTTCTACTCTCTTCTATAGGCTCACTGTAAGTCTGAATTGAATTGATAGTAATGAGAATTGAGTAATATATAACAGAGCAAAATGCTCCTTCATTGTGCATAATGTTTTATCGCATTGCTGTAACCACTGAGTCAGTTCATCTAAACAGATGAAATGGTCATCAAAAATTGAGGAGATAGAGTCTGGCCATCCACAATTCTTGGGAGCATTTTGGTTAAGCTTCTAAGTCAGATATGTTCATTTTTCTGACAGTACATGAGATATACCATATTCTTCACAAACATCATTTTAATGCTTCAACTCATCTTCAATCTTTTCTATCCATTGTTCAGGTTTTTCTGACAATTAAAAAACTCTTGAAGCAATTTAAAATACCATGACTAATGTCAAGCACAGCTTACTTAGCTTTTTAACATTTTAACAAGTCTTTTGCAGTAGAAGTGGCTAATGTAATATTTTTTTGTAATTTGACTGCTTGACTGTGGATCCAAGGAAAGTGAAATTGTTGACAATTCAATCTTTTATTATTTATTATGATGTTGCTTACTGGCCTGGTGGTTAGAATTTATCTCCTTTATTTTGAAGTAAAGTCCACGTTGAAGACTCCGGTCTTTGATCTTAATCACTAAGTGCTTCATATACTCTTTACTTTTAGCATGCAACGTAGTCCCCTGTGCATATTGCAGGGCGGTAATAAGTTTTCCTTCAATGTTGCTGATGTGATCATCTTCATGTAGTTTAAGTCTTTGATTATTGGCTCAGAATCCAGGTTGAATGAAGAAAGAATACAAGCCTGATGCAGAATTTTTTCTGTACAATCCACCAACTGTGTTTGGTCTATAATTAGGCTCTACTTACGCACAGTCAAATGTTCTGGAGTACCATTGAAGGATATTACATTAGGGAGCGTCATCTGCTCTACCCCAGATTCCATGATCTAATCATGTCCAATGACACCATGATAACAACTAGGCAATTATTTGACTAAGCATAGCCTAGTCAAGTTGGCAACTAAAAGTAACCATCATAACTATGAAAGAGCGCAAACTCCCAATGGCATTTTGGTATGTGATAGGAATTGATTTTCCATCGATTAGTTTCTTTTAAATAAATCAATGCATGAAATTTATTTAATTATCACAGTAATACATTGAAACAGGCCACCTTTTATTCACATTTTATAGATTAAGACTGGATACATCACTTTGATCAATTTTTAAAAGAACAAAAATAATTAAAACTACACTAAATAGAAGAGTAAGTATTTGAGCTAAAGCAATTTATATTCATGCTGAAGATTTTAATTCCTCACAAAAAGGTCCTCTGTGATTTTAAATTCCCACTCACATTCTAAAACCATCTTTATTCTGAATTAGTTATGTTAACATTAAAAACTACTGGTGTCACGTTATATGAATCACTCTGTAGACAATCTTCTGGAAAGTATCAAAAAGTTAATTGTGTTAATTAGTGAATATACTTGGAATTAAAGTACATTTTTATACAGAATGGGTATGATTAAAAAGATAACCCCCACATGATGACTGTTTGATAATCCAGTTACATTGCAAACACACTGTGGTGATCGTTAATATATACTATCTATTTATTTTATGTTTGCAATCTTCTGCACGACCATTAATTAATACTAATTAAACACACATAATAAGAATAAGGAACAGTCTTCCTTTGAAGGGAGATGAGAAAGTGAAGATCTAATGAGGAATTTCTCTGGCAAAGTAATGACCTTAAGAAGCTATTTTTTCAAGTTCTTCCTTATTTTTAAGAAGCATGCTAAGTTAACTTTACTATTAATTATAGTATTCTTAGTCACAAACTGTCCACCTTGCATTTATTGATATATATAACATATGGCTTAGATATAGATATAGATATTGATATGTCAACAGGTATTTCTAACCCTTTCATATGCATGTGAAAGCTAGACATTGACTAAAAATGTCCAAAGGAAAAATGATTTATTTGAACTGTAGTGTTGGTGAAACAAATTGAAAGTACCACGGAATGCCAAAGGCAAACAGATGTGCCTTGGAAGAAAGTACAGCCAGAATGCTTCTGACAAACAAGGTGGAACGACTTCATCTACCCCACTTTTGATATGTTGTAAGGAGAGGCCAGTCCCTGGAGAAGTGTGTCATGCTTGGTAAAGTGAAGAGGCAATGTCAAAGAGGAAATCCCTTTAGGAGATAGTTTGACAAGGAGGTTCCAACAATAGGCTAAAACATAACAATGGTAGGCATGACACGAGAGGAGGTGGTGTTTCCATTATGCTGTGCAGGGCTGATATGAACAGCACTGATCTGAGAACACCAATACCAGCAATAATATATTTCTACATATCTATATCTCCATACCAGGTCCACATATCCAACTTCACTTTACAGCTTTCAGTCTTTCAAACTGCTAACATTTTTCTTGTCTGGGGAAAGATTAGGTAAGGCATCAACAGAGCTTTATGTAACCCATATGGAAAGTTGGTACATAATGCATATTTTCCATCACATGCTCCTTGATATGACATACTAAATGCATTCCTTTCATTAGAGTAAGATAACAATACAAAAAAGCAGAGAAAAAATTCAAATTTACACTGGAATTGTTATTTTTATTTTTTAATTAATGTTTTTTTTTAAAAATCATTTTACGGGGGGCTCTTACAACCCTTGTTACAATCCCGCTATCCAACCATTTTCTGTCAAACCTATTTGTACATTTGTTGCCCTTATCATCCTCAAAACATTTGCTTTCTACTGAACCCTTGGTATTATCTCCTCATTTTAATCCCCCCTCCCTGCTCCTCTCTCCCTCATGTCCTTCTGATAATTTATGAATTATTATTATTTTGTCATATCTTACACAGTCCATTGTCTCCCTTCACCCACTTTTCTGTTCATCTTCCAGAGAGGAGGTTATATGTAGATCCTTATGATTGAATCGCACTTTCAACATCACCTTCCCTCATCCTCTCAGTATTGCCACTCTCACCTCTGGTCCTGAAGGGTTCATCTGTCCGGATTTCCTTGTGTTTCAAATCCTGTCTGTACCAATGTAAATCCTCTAGTCTAGCCAGATTTCTAAGGTATAATTGGGCTCATGATATGGTGGGGGGTGGTAGTGAGGGAGAGGAAGCATTTAGGAACTAGAGGAAAGTTGTATGTTTCATCGTTGCTACACTGCACCTTGACTGGCTCGTCTCCTCCCTGCAACCCTTCTGAAAGGGGATGTTCAGTTGCCTACAGATGTGCTGTAGGCCCCAATGAACTCTCCTCCCCATCTTTGTTCTTTGATGCCTGATACCTGATGCCTTTGACACCTCATGGTCACACTGGCTGATGTGCTTCTTCAGAATCATTCATTTGTTAACCGTTAAAACTTACTGCCGCCGAGTAAACCCTGACTCACAACGACCATGTAGGATAGAGTGGAGCTGAGATGTCAATCTTTACAAAAACAGAAAGCCTTATCTTTCTCCCACAGGGGGCTTGGTGTCTTTGAACTGCTTGTCGTAAGTAGCCCATTGCTTAATCCACTGTGCCACTAGAGTTCCTTACTTGTAATCTGATATTGCAGAATATCAGAAGTGCAAAAATATGTGGATAGGGAAACTTTAAGAGAAAATCACTCTCTGTAGTCAAAAAGTGGAGAACAGGGGTCCTGGGACTGACCAGCAATGATACAGCTGTCACCTTCCCCATTGGTAAGGAAGAGGTTGCTGTGAAGCTCTTAGACTCACAAATAGGGGTGGGGCGTGTGGACAGGGAAAAAAAAAGGCTCCTCCCTCACACTTTACATGAGTAACAGACACCATTGTTCTTTCTCACAACAAGCCAGAGGTCTTCCTGATCCAATTTGTCATTGAAAGAAGAAGAAAGAAATGTCATTAACAGGATTGGGTTTGGAATGTGGAAATAACCTCAGAACAGAAAATGTTACATGCACAAATTAAAATTCAAACATTTTCAAATAGTACAAACTGAAATTTAAAAGCAAAAAAAAATACATTTAAATCAAGGTGTAATAAGCATAAAATGTTTGTCTTCACTTGTCATTATTATACTTTTCATTCAGGATCTTAACATATAACTTACATGCATTTATGTTGTAGTACTTTTCATGCATTTTGATGGGTTTGAACACATACATGCACCTGTAACATCCTCTTGCTGAATGAGGTCTAGAACCTTCCATCAGTCTCCCACATTTCCAGTTCCCTTGACTCGTGTGGTCCTATGTCTCCAGTGGGCAACAGCTGTTGTGATTTCTATCACCATGGGTTATATTTGCTTTCCCAGGAACATTATTAAAATGGAGCCATGTATATTTTGTGTGTAGTTTTTATTCAATACTGTTTTTGAGAGCCATTCATTTTATTATGTGTAAAAAGTTCATTCTTACTCCTAAATACTACTGCATTGTATGAGCTCATCACAATATATTCTCCTTCTAGTCGCTTTCAATTTTTAGCTATCATTAAGAAAACTACTTTAAGTATCTTGTGTAAATAATTATATTCCTTGACGTTTAGTGTATATGTGCCTTTATTTAGAGATCGAATGCCCAGAAATGAAATTGATGTATGACAAGATAAATTGGATGGCACTTTGTATCAAATGATAAGACACTGTGCAATAATTCCCTAAAGCAATTATATCACATTGCATCTCTGAAACAATGCATATATAAAGACTATCAAGTGGTGTCATTGGCTATGTGTTAGGCTATTGACCAAAGGGTCAGCAAATTTCATTTATTAGCTGTTCCTAAAAAAAAAAAAAAATTGGAATCGTCTTGACTTCATTTTGAAAGGAAAGTGAATCTTCCTTTCAGAAACTCCATATGGGGTCACTGTGAGTCAGAATCAAGTCTATGGCCCTGCATTTGTTGCCTGTTTCTTTGAGAAAGATATGAGAGGTCTAGAAACCTTATGACTTTTCCAATATTTGATGTATATATGGCCTCGCTAGCATAAAAAGTAAACTATTTTCAAGTGGGATTATTCAGAGCATGGTACATCTCTTTATGCATTCATTTACTTAGGTTTATAGTATTTTCTATTTATAACTTGGTGGCTCACGTTATATACTGTGCATATTTTGGGAGATATATTCCTAAGTATTTTATATTTACCAAACTATTGAAATGGTAGCATTTTTATTTTCCCTAGTTTGTTTCTGATATAGAGACATATTGTATCTGCTATTTATCTTAAATTCTGTATTCCTGCTTGTTTTTCTATTATATCCGCCCAAGATCCTTAGTTTTTACAAATATGTACAATCGTGGAAACTTTTTTAAAAGAAAAAGTTGTACAAGTTGAAGTTAAGTTTCCAACTGAGCAAAACTAATGCATAGCACCACATTTTTGAAAACTCAATTGTGCTGTAAGTGCATTTGTGCATAATGATTTTTTTCCATTTTATTTATTTATCTAGTCATCCCAATAGCACACTTTTTACTTATTATATATTTTGCAGAAAGTCCTTAAACAATTCTCCAAACTTATATTTCCTTAAGACTGTTTCAGCTGTCCTAGGACCTATTACGATAAATAAAACTTTTAGAATAACCTTGTGAAATTCTATAAAAATGCAGACTGTTCATTTGGAATAACATAGAACATAAAAAATGTGGTAAGAGTCAGTATCCTAAATTTATTGAGTCTCTCAATCCAAGAGCAGAGTATAACTCTCTATTCATTTATATATTTAAAGTTTAAGATATTTCTATCCTCCTTGCTTCATGACTTTCCTTACATACTGTGAATATTTTGTTAAATTATTGCTAAATATTTTGTGTTTTTCTAGCTAGTAGAAATGGTATTTTAAAACCCTGTTTCCCCTACTTTGTCGCTGATATAAACTCATTTTGTATCTATTATTAATTTTGAATCCTGGACTCTTCCTTGCTTCTATTCCACTCCAACAATCCTTATTATTTAAAAAAAGTATGCCCACACTCATGTAATCTTTTTTTTAAAGGTACAGTTCTTCTTCCTTTAAAAATTTGATCACTTCCATTTCATCTTCTTTCTAAAAAGTCTCCATCTACCTTTTATTCCTTATTTCATTAGGTAAGACAGCAGACGATGCTCAATAAACTATTTAAAAGCATCCCGATCTTCTCTGACACATTAAGGCTAAAGTACTTCATCTTCTACCTTGGACTAATGTTCTCATTGTAAATGTTGTGTAAATTCACTTTTTATGACTAAAATAGGTTCTGTATATTCCTTATATGATAAACACATATTCTCTATATGTTAAAAGTTTTTATCCACAGTACAAATAGAATTTCATCAAGTGCTTTTTTTCTACGTCTATTAAGATGACTGTATCGCAATTATTATATAATTGCTCTCCTTTATTCTTTTAAAAAGGAGCTCCAGTGGCACGGTGCCTTGGACATGATGTAATAAATATAAAGTCTCCTTTCAAGGCCACCAACTGCTATCGGTTGAGCTATCGGTCCCCATAAAGTGTTGTGATCTTGCAGAACAGCCTGGGTAAGATGTGGCTGGATGGCACTGCACTTGCTATTTGGGGTTTGTTTGTTTATTGGCTTTATTCTTTCTGAGAACTACTGTCACAGCACCAACTATCATTCATAGCAACCCTCTAGAACAAACCCTATTGAACGACTTCAGTTTTCCAATGTTATTCACATTTGCAGGGGCTGGCAGCAATATCTTTTTTCCTTGGAGCAGCTGGAGGATTTGAACAGTAGATCTTGAAATTCCTGGGAGAAAAAATTGTTTCGTCTCGGTGTTCTACATTTTCTACACCATTTGAAATGCATTTTGTAACATAACATCTATGTTGGAATTTTCTGTCTTTCTCAGGATGGATTTGAATCCAACCTTGGCCTGACTCTGGGTCAGAATGGCAATCATGCAAAACCATAACTATACCCAGAGACCCTCGTATTTACCCAAAGACTAGCGGTGATGCCTATGAAAACTTCGTGTTCAGTACAGTGTCCTCTGGTTTGTACAATAAATTCTCATTCTGAATGCTAGTTTCTAGGCTCTTACTTACTGCCCTCTCTTTGGGCCCATTGCCTTCCACAGTAACTCAGGAAAGAATCCCGTGGATGAATGTAGAGCTCATCTTGTGTAAACCTTTCTAAGGGTTTAAGATGTGACAGACTATTACACCATGGAGAAGATGGTTTTATCTGTCTATCATCTATCTATCAATCACTCTCTTTGTATTCTATCGATCTGTCATCTTCATCATCATCATCTATTGATCCTTAATACTCATTACTGAAACTGGCCACCACCTCTCTGTCAGCTTGTGCCTCAGTGACTTGTGTTGCTGTGATGTTAGAAACTATGCCACTTTAAAAAGCTAGCAGGATCACCTGAAGAGAACAGATTTACATAGGGCTTTCGAACTAGGATGAGTTTACAAAGAAGGAATAGGCGATCCACTTCTGACGAATTAATATCATGGATTGCCAAAAAAAAAACTCAAACCGACATGTGTTGGAAAAATAGGTAAAATGCTCCTTGGAGCAAAGATGGCAAAGGTGGTGAGACTTCCAAAGATCCTGAACACATGTTGCCAGAAGAGACTAGCCCCTAGAGGACACCATACTCTGTAAAAATGAAAAAGAGGAAGACTTTGGGCAATATGGGCTGACAAAATGACTGTGTTGATGGCCTTTCAGAGCAACTGTGAGAATGGCACAGAACTGGGCAGTGTCTCATTCTACCGTACCTGAGGCACCATAAGGCAGAGGAGATTGAGCAGCACTTAACAACAGCAACAGAGAAACTCCTGCTAACCAAGAAACTCTTCAAATTGCCATAGCAGTTGCCCTTGGGTAAATACGAAGACCTCTGGGTATGCTTATAATTGTGTACAATTGCCATTCTGTGCCCAGGGTAGGATTCACATCCATCATGAATACAAATAGAAAAGTTCAACCTAAAATGCTATACTCTAAAATGTATTTCAATTTTTGAATGAATGTCAAATGAAATGAACCAATAATCTCTTAGCCTAGATGTTTAAGGGCTGAGGTAAAAACTGCCCCCCTCCACTTTTTCAAAATCACCTTTTAAAATCTGTCAAATATATCATTTTCATTGCATTAACCAATTCAAAATATTTGACCTTACATGTTCTTATAATTCTATGCATATGACCCACTGTACTATACACAGGGCCATAAGAGTTTTGCTTTTCAACAATGTATACTATATGGGGGTGACAACAATGCACTGGTTTTGGAATTCCAATTCATTCATGCATGAGTACATTCCAAGTAAATGGTTTAAAATGGCCCATCTGACCAGTGGCTAAAGACAAGCTCTCTTGTCTTAGAAGCTTCCACAACAAAATGCATTCAAAATAGTGACAACAGAGGAGTTCTCCTGGGCCAGTTAAATTCAAGGCGGCAACATCTGATTATGATAACTGAGATTTGAGCTAGAGTTTCAAAATGTATGCTCTTGATAGATTTTTGTAAAGGAAACAGGATGATTACTGAATCTGGTTATGTGAATTTAGGACACTTGCTGAGAAACTGTCTTGGTGAGAAAAGTTATACTGAGGAGCATCTTTTTGTGTGTCGGCAATGTACCTGCTTTTTAATTGTATGTCACCAAGGGTTATTCTCTGATAGTTATGCTGTGAGGCTTCACCTCATCCTCCCACTCATCCTCCTAACAGCCCTGGTCTTCCTCTTGTTTTCAAAATCCAAGGAACATTTAAAAGGAACATGATTTGAGTTCCCTGAGGTGGCTAAAACATGGCGTAAAACTAAGAACAAAGAAGGGTCAGAAATATATTTTAAAAAATTGCCTTCAGAAGACCACAGACGTACATAATGGCTATGTAGAGAAACAATAGTTCCATAGTTTAATATATATGTTTTGCAGCAATGTCTATGATTTAGAAAATATATTTAAATTATTATTATATAAGGAAGTTTGTTGTACGTTTATTTTTACTGGCCTTATCATTCTGAAAAGAAAACAAGGATTAAAAAATAGTGTGCCTTTCTGAGTAAAGAAAATAGCTTTCATTCTTTTATTTTTTTATTTTTGGGGGGGCATCACTGCCCTCTGGTGGTTGTGGGAGCTACCCAGTGCTGCACCTGGGATCCACTGCTGGATTTGAACCACCAAGCCCTTGGGCTGCAGTCCCGCACTCAACCACTTATGCCACCAGGGCTCAGTCTCTCATTCTTTTATTGCACATTCAATAATTCTAATACACTTCTGTGCTATATGAAACCACCTAGAAATGATTCATATTCATGTTAAATGAAAACTCATGTTAGTCTTACATTCAAAATATTTATTTTTGAACTCTATTATCAAACTGTTCCAGTAAAAATTAAAGTGACTAAGTATCTCTTTCTATTTTACCTGTTATCTATATGTATAATGAAAGACTGTCAGGAGATGAGCAAATACCTGGATAAGAAGGAGAGCATATCTAGGCTATATCTTACTAGTAAATTAACTTCTGTCATGAATTCTTATATTTACTTTTTCATTGTTCCTGTCTCCATTCCTGCTTTAGAGGATTAGCAGAAAAAATGTGAGTCCACAGCAATATGAGGCATAGGATAACCTGGTCTGATACCTGGTAGCAGAGTAGATTACACAGTTAGCAGCTGATCACTAGGTCAGTAGTCAGTACTTCCAATCCATCAGCCACTCCACAGGAGAAAGATAAGATTTGTATTCCTGTAAAGATTTACACATCAGAAACTCATAGGAGCAAACACACTGTTAACCCGAATCTCCTGGATGGCACTGGCTTTGTTTTTTGTATAATTCTAGTCATACAAACATGAACATTCAAAGGGAATTATATTGTTACTGTTAGATTATATTGAGGAATATGGTTGCTTTTATTTGGCCTTTCTAACTTGGCTTCCATTCATAGCATTCATAGAATTATTAAAATCAAACTAATATACTTCTTTACAAAGTAATCACTTTTACTATGCGCGTCTGAGGACAATGTTGCAGTCTTTGAGTGAATCCACCACACTGAGGGCTTTTTTGATGAGACTTATTTATTTCACACTTGATACCTTTTCCCAGGGTGGCTCTATGGATTCTCAAACTTACTATCTTTCAGCTAGCAGCCGAGTATTGTACTATTTTTATAGCCAAAGGTCAAAGATACATTAACCCTAACAAAATGCTAATTAAGAAAGATATGAGACTTCTTTCCCATAAAATGGGAGCCTTGGTGGCAGCTCTCCAATCAGAACCCCTCTTAGTAAGAAAGATATTGCAGTCTGCTTCTTTAAAGATCTATTGTCTGAGAGATCTTACGAAGAGGTTCTACTCTGTCCTAAGGGATCACTGAGACTTGTAATCAACTCAATCATAGTGCTGTTTTTTGTTGTTGTTTGTTTGTTATTGTTTTTGTTTTTAATGACTCTTTTCTTTGTGAATTAGGTTGGAGGGTGGTATATCTCAGACCATTAACTCTGAGGTCAATAGTTCAAGGCACCCATCAACCCGCCCCCCTCTGTATTTATCTCTCGTCCCTACCCAGTGGGTACCCCAGTGGGTACTTTAGATTTCATAACCTTTGTTATTTAGAAAAATGCTTTTTTCAGAATGCCAGAGTAATTTGCCTACCATTTGGAAAGGCATATACAAGTGTGAAAATCTTAGGACTTTAAAGTGAATTAATTCATACGCAGATATAGAGGTGAAATCACATGTCATTACATTAATAGTATGGTTTCCTATCTGGAGAAAAAGTAAACAAACAATATATACCCACTGCCACTAAGTTGAATCTGACTCATTTCCTACAACAGAATAGTGCGAGGTTGTTCTTTACAGTTTACCAAACTGTAAATCGTGATGGCAGCAGACTTCCTCACCTTACACCTATAGAGCCACTGATGATTGAAATGAACAGCATTCAGGTTAGTTGCACTATGCTTAGGTCACTTAGTAATCAGAGATCCTTTAAGAACATCTATCACAGGTTTTAAGAAACCAGGTTGCTACTGAAATTAATCATGGTTAAAATGGTTATTTTTAAACAAGTATTTTAGTTTTATTTTTTTTGTTTTCTTTTTTTAAAAAAATAATTTGCTTTCGTTTGCATGTCACATGACATATTTCTATTTCCAACCAAAGGGACACCGAGAACAAAAATACCCAACCCTAACCTCCGCCACCCCCCCAACATCTGCATTCTCACCAATTCAAGAAAGTCTTCTGGAAACATCAGCAAGGACTAAACAGGTATCGAACCACTGCATCTACAAGTTAATACATAATAGTTTGATTTTCATAATGAAAATATCACATGTTTTCATTTGGGAAAAATTAATTTAAAATCTCACACACAAATGAAAAGAAAAAGACCAGAAAACATGACATATTGCAATGTCTTATATTAAAATGCCACTGAAAATCTGCTACTAGTACAGCACTAGTCTTCTTGTTTTGATTTCGAGCATGGTTAGTGTTACATGATTGTCATCTCTTTTTTACTAGCATCTCAGGGAGAATCTAATAATACCTTTTTGGGTGCAGGTAGGCAAAACGTGAATGTTGATGGTAAATAAGGTTAATGAGAATCGCATTCTGACTGACTTCACTATGAAGAATGGACACTACAGTCCATTTTTAAAACTCAATAATTCACTGTCCTTGAGTCAATGCTGACTCATAGTGGGTTATGGGTTCCCAGGACCATAACTGTTTACTGGAGTAGAAAGTCCAGTCTTTTTCCCAAGGAGTCCTGGTGATTTTGAACTGCTTGCAATATGGATCTCAGCCAAATGCACAGACACTACTAGCTAAGCAATGGAACTTCAGAAATAGGCAGACTCACCTCTCCCAATGACCACTAAAGAAAAGGTTGATGGGTCTAACTAACCCAGCAACTCTGTTGGAAAAACATGAAGCATTTTCTTTTGGAAAAGATTAAATTCAAAAATACCACTCCTATCACCCAGGGAATTCTCACTTGACTTACAGTGTCCTACCAGATTTCAGAAGCTCTAAATGCTTATGGTGAAGAAGAACACAGCAACAGGATTGAAGGAAATCTCATAAACAACCTGTGAAAAGAAGGTGACACGACCTTGCTTGCTGAACGTGAGGAGGAATTGACACATTTGCTGATAAAGATTAGGGATTACAAAAAAAAAGTTTAGGGATTGCAATCTTCAATGTACATTAAAATTCAAATTAGAGAAATTCAAATCCTCACTGTTTCAATAGGTGACATCATGTATAAGTGGAAACAAGATTGAAGTCAATGATCTCACCTCCCTGGATCCATAAACAATGCTCATAAAAACATCAGTCAAGAGATCAAGGAATACACTGCATTAGGTTTATCAGCTGCACATGACCTCTTTCAAGAATTTAAAAGAAATGATTCTTGATGACTAAAGTATCCCTAACTCAAACCATGTTCAATTGCTTCATATACATATGAATGTTGGACATTGAATATGAATGACTATAGAAAAATCAATGTACTTGAATTATGAAACTGATGAAGAGTATTGAAAGCACCATGGACTGTCAAAATGGCAAATAAATGGCAGCCATAGTGCACCTGAGAGGTAAGGATAGTGAGATTTCATCTCACACACTTTGGGCAGGTTATCAGAAGACACCAGTACCGGAAAAAGGATATTATGCTTTGTAAAGTAGAGGGACAGTATAAAAGAAGGCCTTGGGCAAGCTAGAATGATGGAGTGGCTACAACAATGGGTTCAAACAAAAGAACAATTGTCAGGAAGATATGTACCTGGGAAGCACCTAACAACAATAACAGGCCTCCTACATGCTTCTTGCCATTGATTTTAGATCACTTGTTGTTCCCTTGTCCCTGGGTTTGTTAACACCCACTTCTTTCCCTCTACCTCTCCTCTCCTATGTCCTCCTGGAATCATCAGTCCCATTTTCTTCTCCATATTTTTTATCTCACCCATCTTATCTAGATAGACATGAGGAAATAATAATATGCACAAAAGCAAGAGAGTTAGGTCTGAAGTCATTTGTGAACTAAACAATTAAGTATTCATTCAAAGGTCAAGGTTGAAGTTGAAGATATTTAAGTCCCTAAGAGCTATAATAAGACCTTTAATATATGCCATCTGAATTTAGGCAGTATCTCACATACAAATTTGAGGCATTGGACACTAATAATCAAAGACCAGATGGTTTGTGGGATAACAGCATGCATGAAGAAAACAAATAGTCATTAAAAAACTGGAAAAAAGGAAAAGACTAAGATGGATGTCAGAAGAGACCTCCTCTTCAAGGCAAAGTAGCAAAAGTAAATGGAAAATTGATAAAATCAAAAAGCCAAAATGAAAGGTAACAAGGTAAAATATTTTATTATAAGTTTATTATAATTTTCATATAGTAGTATTATAATGAAAATGCAAAGATATAACATTGAAAAAAGTAAGAACATACTTTGTACACCTTATATTAAAAATATTGAAGAAAATTCCAAATACTTGAATTATAATATTGAAATATTTCTTAGAAAATATATTGAATCATGTAGGAAGCATATACATAATATTGAAAGAATACAGATTCTGTACAAAAAGAATTGGCTTGCATTTAAAAATTGGGGAGATAGCATATCCTCAGAAGTTTATGATTTTGAAAGATAATGTTGGCATAGTTGAAAACAATCTTTCAGGAGTCGACAGATTATAGATTGCAGTGTTTCAAAACATGGATGCAGTACTAGTCTGTGCCAAGACATGGATGCATGAGTGGATTGCGATAGGAATTCTGTGAGTCCCCAATAAAATTATTTAACTTAAAAAAAAGAAATTGGAAAGACAGATACATGTCCTTCTGATTGGAAAATTGTACCCATTTCAAAGAAATAGAATGTTTAACGTATGAAACGCATCATTAATTCCCCATAAAGTGAAATGTTGCTGAAGATCATTCAAACATAATGGTTGCAATGCATTGACAGAGTTGGTATAAATTCAAGTCAGTTTCAGAAGAGGACAAAGAATGAGAAATATCATTGCTGACATTCCTAAACCTTAGCTGAGAACATAAAATACCAGAAATATATTTACTTGTGTTTCATTAACTATGCAAATGTGTTCAATTTTGTGAATCATAACAAAGCATGAGTAACACTATAAGTAATGTGAATTGCAGAACACTTAATTGTTCTCATGAGGAACATACATGTAGGTCAAAAGGCAAGCCTTTACAACAAAACAAAGGGATAATGAATAGTTTATTATCAGAAAAACTCTTGAGTTTCTTGAGTTGTATTCTTTCACAATACACACACATATATATATGCCTGTTTATATATATATATATGATATAATACAAGTATATCTGAGTATGGTGAAGCAAGTATGTATTCATTTGGCTCAAGGCTCATTAACAATCTACAATATGAAGGTGATGCAACCTTACTTACAGACAGTGAAGAAGAATTGAAGCACATAACAAATTCAAAAGCTATATCTGTCAACATGGACTATAACTCAATTTAAAGAAAAGAAATATCCTCACAAAAGAACCAGTTAGCAACAGCATCATGAATGAAGAACATAACACCCACGGCTTGAACATAACACCCATGGCTTAAACTATTTGATTATACTTAGATCTACATTCACTGTTTATGGAACTGTAGTGCTCAAGAAATCATGCTATGTATTGCATTTGTTTGCTCTATTTAAAGTATTAAAGAGTAAAGAATGTTGCTTTTCAGACTAAGGTGTACCACAAGACAGTCATGATGTTTCTACTCACCTGATATGCATGTGAAAGTTGGACAATGATAAAGAAGATTGGAGAAGAATTGCTACATGTGATGAATGGTGCTGACAGAGAACATTTAGAGCACCACCGATGGTCAGAACATACATTTGGGAGGAAACACAAGTAGAAGGCTCCATTGAAAGGAAGATGACCCTTCATCTCACACAATTTTTTCACACTCTACTACAAATACTATCAATTGTAATCTGTCACGGAGGACCCTACCCATCACCATGACCAGGGACTCTGAACAGCAACATGTTTTAATGAAATCACTTCTGTGCTGATGGAGCTCAACATTTTTCATGAATATCCTGATTTGATGCCTGACCTAAGCCATATCTCTGGGAAAGTGTTGAAGTTTCACTAGTAACATGAAATGAGTCTTGAATTGATATCTCTCAGTGACAAAATAACTAAGAATGTATTCATTAAATAAGTACTTTTTCTTTCACTTTTTTAGACAGCTGGATAGAAGTGCTTATGAGAACACACAAGTCGAAAAAATTAGAAAATGTGTTCACATAATAATTATGTCAGCACTTCACAATGTTCAGTAAAGTAAGGTACTGCCAGGTCTCAAGTGCATAAGCTGACAAAATATGACTCAATACAAAGCATTTGATAATTTGAATTGATGTATGTTTATTCTATATTTACTATACCACCCAGAGGAATCTTAGCAGATCAAATTATTCAAAATATTAAACGTACATTTCTTTGATTGATTCAGTCTTTCATGGAATCACTCATTCACAATGTGTTTTGAGCATCTACTAAGTACTAGGCGATTGAGACCAACCCCTCTCCCTGAGAGTAGGAATGCAGAGATACATTGCTCCTTTAGACAACAGCAAAAAAATAAACAAAAACATGTTAGCATCGTTAATAAAGAACCCTGCCTTTTTCGAGAAATGTAGTCATGTGTTTATTTAATTTTATTTCAAAAATCACTCCTTTTATCATTTAATATTTTCCAACACATTTTCCTAACAGTTGATGCATTCACTCAAAGCAACACAAACCTTCATTTGCATCTTTGACAGCAGAAGAGAGACTGACTAATGGAATTGATACCTGGTTTGAATAATGTAGGATGTTGCGACAATGGTAGTAGCAACGAATCTTAAGTAATAGGCCCCACTTGATGCAATTTAAAAATATACACACTATTGTCTTATTCACAAATATGTTAGATTTCATTTCAGTGTCTACAATGCAGTCAAATATAATCCATCTTAATGACAGTTGACAAGTGAAACTAATTTCTCTTAAAAGTGCTTCCCATTTGCCTTACAAAAAAAAAAGGAATGAGTTATTTGAAGTATTTGAAGAATAATTTCATGGCATGTGTTTTTTTTTTCTATGTAGAGAGAAAGGATTAAGGGATCTGATAGGAATTAGGTGTTATTTTCCAGCTCCAAAAATAAGTGTCCTGGACTAAGTAGTTTGGGAATACTTGTTTGCAAAAACCCTCTGGTAGATGTAATGTACATCAAAAATGAGAGTGGTTTAGAGAAAAGAGACCCGTAGGTAAATTGCTGTTTGCTAGTGACCAGTGGCCCTCTCTAAAATAAAGGAGGGGGACCAAGGGAAGAAAGAAAGCAGGAGAGATCCAAGTGGCAGGGTGGGGTGGTATTGGAGGTGTGAAGAAAACTTTTTTTTCTCTTTTTATCCCCCTAAAAATCTCTGAAAAACATGGGAGAGAATACCCCTTACACATATAGGTCTATAGCATTACCAAGCCATGCAAAAGTCTTAAGCAACAGTTTGAAAAAAACAGCTCTCTGTATTACCTTTAATTTTTAAAATGGTCTAAAATATCAGCATATAATATAGCTTTCCTTATAGGATAGTCATGTGATAGGAATTACAAGTGATGATAAAATTTGCTTCAAGTGTCATTACTTGAATTTCAAATACTGACATAATGAGCATTTCTAGAAAAACAGTGTGATCCAAATATTACTTAAAAGGGAATATATATAATCCATGTATCATTTCATTTTGTAACTTTACAGAAATTTTTATCATTTTCCTTCACACTATATACTATTGGGTTTTAGATTGATTGATTATCTGTTTGCTTCTTGTTGGTATTTTGTATGATTTTCTATATCACAGATCCAAAGATAGACTCTATAGGGATGATAAATGGTTTGATCATTGCAAATAGCTCTCCACTCCCTCCCAGCCCCTCAGTCTCCCCTGCAATGCCCTTTGGCAATATCAACAAGGACTAGACAAAACCTAGGCAAGCCTCATTCAAAAAGAAGTGATAACATTTTTAACAACTGTAAAAACTTCAGAATGGATCAAAAGGGAACTCAAATGATAAGACTTTGCATTTTAACCTGACTACGTTCTCCATACTCCACTTTATGAGGGTCATCTGTAACGCCCCTCAACTGCACAGAGATACTCGACAGACATAAACACTTGGGGACCCTGAAAATGGAGTTTGCACTTCCACTATCATCCCCGGCCTTCTGAGAACCAGGGGCCACAATTTTAGCTCTGATATCATCACTTCTTTCAGATTTAGATTTTGTTATTTACAATCTTTGGATCCAGGCTGCTGGGTCTCTTCCATGGGGACTTGGTTGATGCCTCCCTAACCGGCAGCTTGTTTTAAGGCAAACCTCTGTTAAGCCACAGACACTATACTTTCTAACAGTCAGACACTTCCTAATTTCCTCCGCACACTTGGCTCTTGGACCCTTATCTTCAGTGATCTCCATATCAGAGTGGCATCTAGCAAGGCCATGTCATAAGAATGAGATGCTTTTTTATTGGGTCTAGAGTGCAAGACTCAAATCCAAGAATGCTTGTGTTTTCATGGAGGAAGAAGAATTAAAAACAACAACAAAAAATACTTAAAAATATAATAACTTTCTTTTTTTGTTTTTGCATTTATTTTTATTTTACAGATTTTTTTGGGGAGTTCATACATTTAATACATCATTTAATGCATCATTTGTATTAAGCATATTTGTATACATGTTGCTACATTCATCTACATTTTCTACTTGAAACCCTCCAGCATAAGCTCCTCTTCCCATCTTTCCTCTAGTTCTTTATTTTTTTAATTCCATTTTCCAATATTCCCCCTTCCTCTCCCCCATGAACTTTCAATAATTTACAAATTGTTATTACTGCTTCATACCTTGCACTGTATAATGTGTCACTTCACTCACCTCACTAAAATAATTTTCTTTTGTAATTAAACAAGTTGTGGTTTTGATAAGGATTGAGGTAAAGTCAATATAAGAAAAATGAAGTCTGGGGAGTAGGGGAGAAAGAAAAATGAAGTCTAAAATCTGTAATATAACTGATATCCATGACAAAGAAAATAAATTTCTACTGAAATAATTGATACCCATAACTGTGAAGATTTTTATTATGCTGAATTTAAAAAATAAAGAACACATGCAATTTATTTGAAACAAAATAAAGATGCTAGTATCAAAGTGATTGACATGTGTGCCAGTGGAGAAATTAGAACACAGTGAAAGTACTCAGCGTAGTTGTTAAATTCTCTTAATTTTCTTTGATCTCACTTATGGACCAAGCAAACATACTACCATCAAGTCAGGCCTGCTTTTAAGCACTCCCTGGGAGTGCCCCTGTGGATTTTTAAGATGGTAACCCTTTATGGAGTAGGAAGCCTCCTTTTTGCTGCTTACCCATAGCAAACAGAAAACAGATGGCAGGCCTTTGAGCTTGAAAGAGGATTGTAAGTGCTTTGGGCCCTAAAACTCTCTTCCTGCACTGCTCACCCAAGGAGGAGAGTGAAGTCATTGTGTGCAAATTTCTTGGATAGTATTCAAAGACAATGTGTACATTTTTAGGTGGGTTGGTCTCCTTTATTCCAAATATAACAGGGTGTTTGAAATATTATCCTTTTAATAATCTTATGAGGTGTCTAGGAGAACACTTAGAATATTTAATACATATTCCTGAAATTTGAGGAATGAAAAGACTGATTTCTAAGTGCCACCTAACATACTGAAGGAACAAGCAAGTGCTGAGCTCTGACTTTCAACAGGTATTAAACAATGGTTTGTCCTGCATGCAATATGTTCTCCCAAAGATTGCCATTTAAAAAGTGAAAGATTTATGGGCCCCAAATAAGAAAACATTAATGGGTCATCTGAGAGCATGTGAAAACCATCTAGAAGTTTAAACACACTTCAGCTGAGCAAAGCCAAAGGCGACATGACTTCTATGATTTGATAATGCATGAAGAGGATTGAAAAGCGAGAGATGTTGAAGGGGGCTAACATGATAGTGCATTTGAGATGAGGGGGAAGATTTAAGAGCCTGCTTACGTGGGTGATTCCTTAATATTTGCCTTATCAAGGGAGAACTAATGTCAAATTCCCACCAGATGACCCATACAGAAATTTCTTTTTTCCCTGACTTATGTTCTAGTCCAGAAAATAATGGATAGGAGGAGAGATTCTTTTAAAAGAAAACAAGGTTAGCAAGCTTACAAAAAAGAAGTAAATATAGCAGGGAAAGGGGAAAAGGCTGACTCCATTCTTTGTTAAACCTCAGGATCCTTTCGATCAGTAGATCTGTATTGGGGCAGCAAAAATGTCTCATTGAACGTTCACTCACATGGAGATAGTAATTATACCGTGAGAATTGATCTTCCTATTTTTTTTTACTTGATTGATATTATGTTTTCAGACAAAGAAGCCAACCACGGATCTTATGGCACTTCTCAAGCACTCATACAAGGACAAAAATATTTGCCTTCTCTGGGCATTTATGAGAAAAGGAGACTAAAAAATTAAAAATTTAAGACTACCTGCAATGAATTCACCCATTAAATGCCCTGGACTGTAGTAGCAGTGGTTGTTGCTAGATACTGCTGAGTATCAGAACAGAAGGAAGGTCTCTTGCACCATCCTCATCCTTGTTAAGATTCAGAACACTGTGTCAAGCCATCTTCTGGAGAGTCTTCCTCATTTTCCTTGACCTTTACTTCACAAAGGATCATGATAGCCTTTGCAGGGGCCATATAGTCAAAGTAAAGAAGTAGGTGACACTGTGTGTGATGGTGGGTTACTTATAGCATGTGTCTAGAGGTTGCTCCTTTGGGTGCATGTGTGCTTGTGGGTAGTGGTGGTGGTTGTGGTGTTAGGGTTGTTACATTAATTAGGTGAGTAATAGATATTGTGTATTTTTAAATATATCGTCCAACACAGATAGATTTTCATTGATTGCCATATTTGGATCACATTTCTTAAAAGTTTTAATGTTACTTAAAGTTTTAAAAATTAGCTTAGTCCATTATGACTTACATGCATTTGCATATTTGATTGTAAGATTAGATTGTAAGATCATCCGATGATCTTTTGAGAGTCTTCAGGTAAACATCTAAACCGATAAACCAAGGTCACTGTGTTGTTTGCCACTCAAAGTTATCCGGTTTATAGACTATCTTTCAGCTTGCAGATTTTTACAAAATCAAGTAGCTTCATCTTTCTCCAGTGGAGCAGGAGGTGGGTTTGAAATGCCGACCTGGCAATTCGTAGTCCAACGCTAACCTGACAGAGTCACCTGGGTTTCTTGCAGGTAGAGAACAGTGAAACAATAACTTCAATGTTACTTCATCCTAACTTAATCAGCCACACACTACTTTCTGAGCACCCGCCTTCAGAGGCAGAAATCGCAAGTGTGTGTTCCTTTAATCTCTCTAGCTGGTGGCCTTTTGTTACCAAAACTAGGGAACTGATATGAGTAGATTTCAGAAAGCTTTCAGAAAATTTTCTTTGTCTTTTGATTCTGTCCTTCCATGAACTCTCTTTTTGAATGAAATCCGAGGTTTTAGTGAAATCATGGCTGCTTGCTGAATATTGTGGCTTAAAAAATTTAGTCAAATACTTTTATTAGGGGCTCACACATCTCTTACCACAATTCACATTGTGTTAAGCACATTTGTGTCAAGCGTATTTGTACACAGGCTGCCATCATGATTCTCAAGCATTTTCTTTCGACGTGATATTAGCTCCTCATTTCCCCTTTTATTGTCCCTCCCTCATGAACTCTTGATATGTTATAGATTATTGTTTTCATATCTTCCATTGTCTGCTGTCGCCCTTCACCCAATTTTCTGTTGTTTGTCCCTCTGGGAAGGGATTTTATGTTGAACCATTAACTCTTTTTAACCCCTTCATATAGCAGGTATAGGGAAGTCACAGGTGTTAGAAGGAACACCTACTGAAGCATTATGCAGTTTGAACTTTCTGCCCAGAATTTAGATTATCATGTGTTAGTATCATGTTAAAAGACATTCAGAGTTAAAAAATATATATACTATTACCAGGTGTGACAATCTATAACTACTCATGAAGGTTTTCCACAGATTTAATACTTGTGGCATAGCCTGAGAAATGGGTTTTTCAAGAATGATGTGCTTCAAATGAAAAGCAGTATCCTTCTTCATTTATCATTGTCAAAGGTATTATAAGTTTAGTTTACAATTCTCACCCATACACCTACTGGCACAAGCTCAACTCTGAAAAAACCTCCTAGAATTAATTTGATGTCACTTTCATTGGCATTGACTGCCAAAATATCTTCCTGTTTTCCTTCTTGAGACTTATGCCTTTTTACAGTTCAGAACCAGATAGCTTTGTGCTATCTTGTCCCATCTTGTCCCGTACGCACTATTGTCAAGGACCGGAATCAACCCAACAATTATTATTATTATTATTATTATTCAGGTAATGAAGTAATTACCTGTCAAAGTTTTAAACAGAAAATGCGCATGCGCGCGCACACACACACACACACACACACACACACACACACACATCAAATCTCCTGAGGTTTTGAGAAAGAGTGAGTGCTTGAGTGAGGTTTGAGAAATGCAGTCTGTGTGAAAGATCACCGTTCTTTTGCTCTCTAGGGCCTTCTCCTCATTTCTTTCTCTCCTATTTTCTTTTCTTTTTAAATCTTTCACATGCTCCCTCCTAGACCGCCCCATGTGCTACACATTCTTATCTCTTCTGCAGAATAACTGCTCCCCGCTCTGAAATCTTAGTATTACCCATGAATATTAATCTTAATTCCTTCATTGCTTACAGTTCTGACAAGTGAAGATGGACCTATTTTCAGGTCCAAATGAAGTTAAAACATCAAAGGAGGGCTGGCGGGAGTGGGGGCTTCTGTTTCTTCTGTGCTATACAAAGAGTCACTGCAGTTACACCAGGTCACCCCACTCTTCTGGCCATCAAGGATTGGGGTCAGAAACATTTAAGTAAAGTATTTAATTTGCCTGTCCAGACCATGGGTCTGTGCAATATCATTATGGGGAAAGCAATCCCGAAAACGATATCATAAAGCCAGGTTGTTATATGAATGAGCCAAAGATGCGTTAAAGGTGACAAGGTTGAGGCCTCTTATTTCTCACTTCATGAGTGAAAAGGAAAAATGACAAAGGGACACTGGCCCAGTGCTGCTTCCTATGCATCAGAGGTCAGAAGTGATTTCATCATCAAAAAGATTTCTTTAAAAATGTGATGTTCTCATTCCCACTCAGCAGACTCTAGTTCTTTGCTGTGTTCTATAACTCATTTCAAGAGCTGTACAGAATTCACAGATTACAAAATTGTGAGATTTATTAGGCAAGTAACAAGATATAGTTCAGGATCAGAAACAACTCAGAATACAGAATTTAATTAGGAATAGCTTCTTAGGGCTGAGCCCCGGTGACGTTAAGTGGTTGAGTGCAGGACTGTGGCCTAATAGCTTGACAGTTCAAATCCAGCAGCAGCTCTCAAGAGCAGCGCTGGGTAGCTCCCATGACCATCAGAGGGCAGTGATGTCCCAAAAGACAAAAAACACATGAGCAAAAAAGAATAGCCTCTTTTGGTGTGGTGGTGGTTGATAAGACTCCCTGACCCACAGCTCTCAATGAGTTTCTGTCTTGTTTAGCAAAACTCTTTTGAATCACAGATAAATTCCATGATGCACCCCACTCAGTCAGCACACCTTCTACCATATTTGAAATTCCTAGTGTGTTGCCTATGTAGGCATTTCTCGATCACTGCACCTTGCCATCTCTCCTCCTCTCTAGTGTCATCGTTTGCTTTCAGCCTTCTCAATCTAGGCGATTCTCAGTCCAAAAATCCTGGGGTGAAGGAACGTATTCCACTTCTGGGTTTCTTTTTTGATGGTCATGATGTTTCATTTGCTGAGTTTTAGATGGCTCACGTTAAGTGTAACTGGATGGAAAAACTGACTAATCACTGTACTACAGGTGATGTCTATGCATGGTTCTGAGTTTATTTATGTCTACAAAACAAGCTAGGCCTGTTACCTCAAAAAGTCCCTCTGTGGCAAATTCAAACTTTTAATCATTTATTATACATGCTATTTCTAGGTGCCATAAAGTTGTTTTTTCTAATGCATCAATTCTTCTTTGGTTTTCTTTATTCATTGTCTGACTGTCACATGTATATGAGGCAATTGAAAACACCCTGGATTAGGTCAGATGCTCCGGAGCTCTGAAAGTGACAACCTAGCTTTTAAATACTTTAAAGAGGTCTTCTGCAGCAGATTTATGCAACAGCAGGCATGTTGATTGTGAAGTGCTGGTGAAGAATACTGAAAGTACCATGGACTGCCAAAAGAACAAACAAATGTATTTTGGAATATGGACAGGCAGAATGCTCCCTAGAGGCAAGTGTGGTGCAATTTTATCTTAAATACTTTGAACCTGTTATCAGGAGAGGTCAATCCAAGGAAAAGGATATCGGCTTTGTAAACTAGCTGGTCCACAAAAAGGGGAAGACCTTCAGCCAGATGGAATGACACAGCTCAGGACTGAGCAGTGTTTTGTATTTTTGTTCTTACAGTCAGTGAGTCACAACCAACTCCCTGGAGCTTACCAACAACTCCCAAGGACATGGTATAAAAGAATCAAAGACTGCTCATCACTGCACAATAATCCCAATTAGTGCTATATTTGAGCCCATTATGGTAGCCCATTGTTTCCATCACCTGCTGAAGGTCTTCCTCTTCTTTGTCCTTTTCTAGGAACAAGTCTCTCCGTATCACATGCCTAAAGCACAAGCAATGAAATCTCAGTACCTTTGTAGCTCTACTTCTTCCAAGACAGATTTGTTTTCTTTTTCACAAGTCCATGATACAACTAGACATAGATAAGCTAAAAATCATATAGATATATGAACCCTAGGATACTGCTTTCCTTTTCAGTTCTCTAACCTAACTCCCACCCCCACCTTCATGTGGAAAGATATCCCATAGACATGTTTAACTGAGTCAATCCATCAATCTGTCACTCTGTCATTTTCTTCTCCCTTTCCATATTCCAGTTCTTGCAGTTTGGCGGCTGTGTCTGCCCTATTTGACTCTGACAGTCTTCCCATTATGGGAACTACCCACTGGATGCTTTGATAATGGTCAACTTTAATAAATAGAATGAAAATATCTGGTTATCATATTTTTGTTCTTAGGCATACCCAAGTTTTCCTACATTTATTACACAGTTTCTGCTTCACTTACTTAGTCTACTCTATGGCTGAGTCTATCCTAATAGCACTAAGAATAATTTTATGCTTTAGAGATACATATGGTTATTCATATATATGCATAAAATCCTCTATCATGTATTATAAATCTGTGGGTACATCTGGTACACACCTACAGCTCAGTTGTCAATATGCTTACATTCCAACATCCTTATGAAATCATTATGTGAAAAGTCAGTGCTAGATGAAAATGGAAGTTTATCATATCAAAGCACAAAATGATGATTACATCATCACACACTTGCAAAAGTATATCAATACACGTGACTGCCAAACCACTGAGAATCATGGGCAGGTAGGTTGACACATAATCTAACTTATCATAATCGATGTTATACTTACTTCCTCCCATATTTATATAGCTGTTAAATAATAGATAATAGTCAGATATTGAATTTTCATGAAGTAGTGGTATTTTTGTAATTGTTATAAATGTAAAATGTCAGATAACAAGAAAATCAATAGTTGAGGAGTAGGTATACATATAATATAGTGTATTCATATAGATGTGCATGTATCCTCTAACACACAGACACATTTCTTTAATATAATAATGACTACTATTATACTTAAGGACACTGACATTTTTCCAAGGAGAAGTATAGATACCTTGAATAGAAAACTGCCATTCCTAACTTTTCTCCAGGTTTACAAAATGAGTTCTCAACTCAGTTTCTGTGTCTTTGAGTCTTTCTATAAAATGTGAGTACAGAATGCTTTCCCTCTGAAAGCCCTTTGGCTGAGAATAAATTGCAATATACAGAGGGACCCATATGTGCATCTCTTCCTTGTGGTCGTATAGATGAGAGTCAGCGGAACAAAGACCGAGTCCTCTGGGCTAAAACTCTGACCGTCATTATTCTCATTATTGTCTGCAACAAAGCAGGATCTTGCTGGAGTCATACCCCTATTCTTTACCGTAAGCAAGTAGAGAATTAGAAGATAGAAGATGAGATGATAGTTTCTTCTTTTCCTGAGTTGGTGTACATAAGAACCAGCAGTGACGGCAGTTTCTCGAGTATGTCCCTTCAGGCAAGCTGAAGCCATGCCTACATGTGGAAGTGCTACATCACCCAACATTCCTTTTCTCTGCCCGATTAGCCCATGTGTATCTCCCTTCTAATGGGCTGCAATATCTTTTTAGAAAGGAAACGGAGGACAGAAGATCATAGAGAAGGAAAGAGGCATCATAAAAGCGAACTATTGAGCAGAATGACTTGCCCTTCATTTTATTTAATGTGTTCTCCATTATATTATGTATTCTATTATTTCCTACTTAATGAGAACTTGCTCACTGGGTCAGCATTGGCCTAATAGCCAGAAAGTCACTTTCTCTTTCTCTTTTAGTGCCTTTGAATTGATTCTGACTGATAGTGGCCTATTAGGACAGAGGAGAGAGGCCCAATGGGTTTCTGAGACTGTTCCTGGGAGCCGAATACCTCGTCTTTCTGCCTCCGAGCCACGAGTAGTTTGGAATTTCTGACCTTGTTGTCAGCAGCCTGGTGAATAACCCACTGAGCCATGAGGGCCCTATAAACTCAACATTCCCTCCTAGGGAGAGAGAGATGAAGCTGTCTGTTCTCATAAAAGTTGACTATCTCTGAAACCTATAGAGGGTTACTACTTTTAAATGGATTCAACTCAGGGGAAGTGGATCAGTTATGATAAAATGTAAAGTAGATATATTTGTTGCCTGCATGTTTGGTGCTAGCATGGAATCCACCAGAAGGTGGATTCGAGGTGATTGTTTATTGTACCCCAATGTTGTTTGTGCTATTCTGTAGTTTCAGCTAAAAACCTGATGAGGGGCACTTCCAAAATTTGTACTGTGGTGCTTTGATTAGGCTTGTGGTTTGATAAGACTGATAAGTATACTTACAAAGATATCAGGAAAGATTTTCATTTAGAACATATGGTTCCCCAGAGACCAGGGACTATTTATTTGCTCAGAATGACTCTTGAAATGTTTCTGGCTATTTGGACTGAAAGTCTGTATCTTTCTTCGATTTCTTCCCCAAAGAATAACTTTCCGATCAGGGTAAAAAAGAGAGAGGGAATTGGTTGGTGAAAAATAAATCAAAAATCAAATGCTATGACCTTAGCTTTGAAGGGAAATAAAAAAAATCCATTTTCCCTTTAAAAAAAAGGCATGTGTCTTTGATTTTTCAAGTCTGATTTAGTGCTAATTCCCACATCACACTCAAAGTGACCCTGGCAGATGTTTGATAATGAATTGACTTTGAAATTCATCGAGCAAAGTAGAGTCTGCGGAGGGTACCCAAGACCCTAGCATGTACTAGGTAGTTTCAGCTCATCTTCCAACCCAATGGTACAGTTACATTTGTAGCCAGGTTTCCGGGGGCTACCTATAAAAATATATAAATGATAGAGAGCCAGAAACTTCTCTGGTGCTATTTTCTCCTAAGTCTCTCATGGGGAACATTGTAAAGTGTGTCTTTTGCAGAGAATTTGATGCTATTAAGACTGGTATTAAATTTAGAAGAAAGTGCCCAAGTAGTTTTCTCTTCTTTCTTCCCTTGGTGAGGCTTTTATATTTTGCTATACTTAGTATAATTTTTATATACATATAACAGCAAATCCCACGGAAGATGGGGATGAGAGAAGATTCTTTATGTGTAGCCACATATGGACAGATGAGAATATATGACCAAATAAGATAACAATAATATTAATAATATAACAAAGTCAAGGCAAACATTTTTTAAAAACTTAAAATTTTAAGAACTTGATTATTATTTAAAATCCCATTGATGATTTTGGGATTAATGATTACATATTATTATTACTTCATGATATGCTTTCATTAGTCGATGTCTAGCCAGGCAGTGTCATAGCAACCCAATGTAAAATAAAATGAAACACTGCCTAGCCTATGCCATCCTCCTAACTATTCTTAAACTAGAATCTATGCTGCAATTGCTATGTCAGTCTACCTTGTGCAGAGTCTTCCTCTTTTTTGTTACCCATCCTTTTTACCAATCGTAATGTCCTAGAGGCTGGTCTCTATTGAGAATATGTTCAAAACAAAAGACAGTCTTGCCATCCTTTCATTTAAGGATCATTCTGACTATCCTTCTTCCAAGATTCTTCACCCACATTATAATTCAAATACAATGATTATTTTCCAGTGTTCCTTGTTCAGTGATCAAATTTGAATTTTGTATGAGGTGCTTAAAAACATCATTGCTTGACAGTCCTTGAAAAATTCAAACTTTTCTCTGTGTGTTAGACAGGGTTCTCTAGAGAAATAAAACCAGGACTGCTAGTACATTAGCAGTCCTTTGAGTCTTAGGGGCCGCTGAGTGTTCCTTTGTAGAGCAATTCAGGCTATCTGGCCACAGGCAGCAAAGGGCAAGGCAGGACACCAACAGTCAGCCAGATGACAGGGTCTGACAGTCCCCAGCTCAAGAGGTGTATATTCCAGTAGTGTGGTAAAACAGGGCTTGAAGGAACCTCAATTCACAGTGAGATAGCACATGGATTAGGTGTCCCACGGGTAGTGTAACTTGCACATGAAGACACAGTACAAATAAGGCAGCTGGCTGGTCTGAAGATCCAAGAGGAACAGGAAAGATGAGACTTCCATAGTCATTTATAGGTCCACCCTTCAATCGACCTCATATGTGGTCATTGGCCATTTTGTCACAACAAACTTACCTATCTTCAAGGGCTATGTTGGCACAACAGACCTATCTATCACACTCTGTTTATCATACATTACTTATTGTAAAAATTTTGGTTTCCTTCACATTGAGTTGTAATTCATACTGAAGACTGGAATCCTTGATCTTTGCCATGAACTACTTTGAGTCCTTCTCACTTTCATCAAGCAAAGTTGTGTCATCTCCAAGTCGCAGGGCCTTAAAAAGCTTTCTTCCACACCTGATGCCACATTTTTATTCATATAAGCCAGCTTCTCTGATTATTTGCTCAGAATACATTTTAAATAGAGGGATGTAACTCTGACACATACCTTTCTTGATTGTAAAACATGAAGTATACCTTTGTTACAGTCACACAACTGTACAGGTTAGCATGAATACAATGAAGTATTCTGAATTCCCATTATTCTCAAGACTATCCATAATTTGTTTTGGTTTCCACAGTCAAATGCCTTTTGCAGTAGTTATATAATGTGGTGTCAATTTGAAAGGAATATGAGTGAAGGTATGAAGTCTTACCTGTCAATCATGATACAGCCAATGAGGATTCTGTGTGGGTTTGACCTTTCCCTGATATTTTGGGAACTCCTTTATGTTCCTCTTTGGAGATGGGAGATGCTTTCTCTTGACTTACTCCCTGAGAGGAACTCTACTGACAGCACAGATGTCACTACGCTGATAGATCCTGTTCCCTGACAGCTGGAGAAACCACATGGAGACCCCTGCCAGTGCTGAGATGCTTACACAGTCACTGGATCCAAAGACTTTCTACCCACTGTCCTGTGATGGTCCTGAGTTCAGCATCATTGCTTGTATTTTGTGAATCTTAAGAAGACTTTATAGATAGACATTGGACAAATGAGCTAATATCGGTCCTGTGGATCTGATCTGGCCTGGGTTGGGACATTTTCTCAATATTCAATTGTTATTGTATATAGACCTCTTTGTTATGCACATGAGTGTTTGTGCATTTGTTTCTCTAGTCCACCTGGACTAGCCCACTTTGCATATCAATGAACACAAATAAACTTCTTTCTAATATTTTATGCTTTCAACCAAGAGCCATCTCACATCAACAATCACATCTCTTATTGTCAGTTCTCTTCGTAATCAGGTCTGAATTTCTGGCAGCTCACTGTCAATGTTGTCCTACAACCACTGTTGGATGATCTTTAGCAATGCTTTATTCATATGTAATATTAATGATATTGTTCTATAATGTGCTCATTCTGTTGTGTCATCTCTATTTCCTTTACAGCAGTATGAGTTTTTCTGGTTAAGGACAACTTTTCTTTTTTTTTCTTTTAATTAAACAGTTTATTGGTGCATAATCCACCTATTTTAAAATTCAATAGTTCAATCATATTAAGAGTTGTAAAATCACTACCAAACCAATTTTAGAGCATTTTTTTCTTTCTTGTATTTTTTTTAATTTTTTAAAATAAAATTTAAGTAAAACATACACCCAAGGGCATTTGAACGCAGAAGCTTGATGTAAAAAGTTTTACATGCTCACAAGAAATAATTTTAATACAGACAAAATTAAAAGAAAAATATATTCTCCATCATCCCATATATTATGCTTAGTTACAATATGTATTTTGATTTATTTCCAAACTTCTTTCCCCTATAGTTTGTGTGTGCTTATTTAAAACATAATTGCAGTCATAAGAATCAAACATTTATGCACAATTTTTTGTATCTAATGTCTCAAATGCTTTCCTATGCTATATAATCTCTGTAAAAGTTTGTTGTTGTTGTTTGGATTTTTTTTTAATCATTTTATTGGGGAATCATACAACTTATCACAATCCATCCATCCATCCATTGTATGTAAAGCACATTTGTTTCCATCATCATTCTCAAAACACTTTATTTCTACTTAAGCTCTTGGTATTAGCTCCTCATATTTCCTCTCCCTCCCTGCTCCTCCTGCTTCATAAACCCTTAATGATTTAAATTATTATTATTCTGTCACATCTTACACTGTTCAATGTCTCCCTTCACCCACTTCCTTGTTGTCAGTACCCCAAGGAGAAGGTTATATGTAGCTCCTTATAATTATTTCCAGTTCCTACTCCACCTTCCTTCCACCCTCCTGGTATCACCACTCTCACCAATGGTTCTGAAGGGATCATCTTTCCTTGATTTCTCATGTTTCTGGTTCCTATCTGTACCAGTGTACATCCTCTTGTCCAGCTGGATTTGTAAGGCAGAATTGGGATGCTAGTGGGACGGGTGGAAGCATTTAAGATTTAGAGGAAAGTTGCATGATCCGTTCTTTTTACTTTGTATCCTGATTGACTTGTCTCCTCCCTGACACTCTTCTATAAGGGGATATTGCTTCACCTACAAATAAGATTTGGGTCCCCAATCTTCACCCACCCCAAATTTATAATGATATAATTTTTATTTCTTTCATGCCTGATACCGGATCCCTTCAGCCATCTGTGGTCACACAGGCTGGTATGCTTCTTCCATGTGGGTTTTGTTGCTTCTGAGATAGAGGGTTCCTTGTTTAACTTCAAGCCTTTAAGACCCCAGATATTATATATATTGATAGCCAGGTACCATCAGCTATCTTCATCATATTTGCTTATGCACACATTTGTCTTCAACAATCATATCAGAAAGGTGGGCATACAATGATATGACTTTTAGTTCATTGATGCCTGATATCTGATCTCTTTGACACCTTGTGGACACACAGGCTAGTGTGCTTCTTCCACGTGGGATTTGTTACTTCTGAGCTAGATGGCCACTTGCTTCTCTTCAAGCAGTTGAGACCCCAGACGCTGCACCTTTTGATAGCCGGGCATCATCAGCTTTCTTCACCACTTTTGCTTATGCACACATTTGTCTTCAATGATTGTGTCGGGAAGGTGAGCATAATGGGATGTCAATTTAATAGAGCAAAGTGTTTTTTCATTGAGGAAGGGACCTCTTTTATACTTCCCCATTACTTTACCAAACATCATGTCCATCTCCAAGAATTTATCTGTCCTGGTAGCATGTCTGAAGTATGTGCTCTAAGGAACATTCTGGTTGTACTTCTTCCAGGATAAATTTGTGACATAGGAGGGTATAATTCTTTTTGAAATTCTTAGACTATTCCAGATACATGAAATTACATACTTAGGATGACAGACTATGGTGCCAATGACTCTCATTGCTCCCCTTTCCACCACACATTACACTTATTGATGTTATTTTAAAGATAAATTAATTAGATCAACTTTGAGATGCAAAGCAACAATGAGCCCTCCTTTAGTGGTTAGAGATTTCCTTTTCATGATGCAGTAATTGTGCCATGGTTCAGGTTAATGGAAGGTCACACTTTGGTAGCCATGCAAAACAGAAACAGAGCTCACGAGTCAGACAAGCTAGTTTCGTTGCCAACTTGAATCCCTGACTTTAATAAATTACTCCCTCTCTCCAAATTTCAGTTTCCTCATATGGGAAAGTCCATCGCCTCTCCCTGCAAACCTTTTTGTAAAGATTTACTAATTGAAACAATGAATTCATCTGGCACTACACTTGACATATCATGAGCCCTCTATTAGTGCTAGTCATTACCATTTCCATGGACACATAGAGTACATTCTTGTAAATGAAAAAAAGCTTTTCACATCCACATATATGGTGGTATTTTCTACAGTAGGAAGAATGTCTTCTTAGAAATGTAAACCACAGTAGGATTGCAGAGCACTTTAGCATTTTTTTTTCAAAATACACACATGTAATTCCAAAAAAAAAATGATAGAAGAGTTAGAGAAAGTGCATTTTATAATAAAATAGCCCACATTTTAATTGTCTGTTGGAAATGAAGGTAAAGAAAAGAGTTCGGGGGTTGGTAAATAGAAGAACAAAGAAGGAGAGCTCAATTAGACAGAATTTCCAGTAACTTGTTAGCCATGGAAGCTCACTAGAGAAAAGAAGCCCGTCAAAGTTTTGCCATGCTAGCAAAGACTGAAGCATTTTAGGAAGTGGTCTTTGAGACTGTTATCTATTCTGGGCTATATACAAATATTTTTCAGTTAAAGTTGTTTCATGGATCAACCATATGTTAGTGATGCATTGGACAAAATCCAAGAGAAAAAGCAACTAGTGGTTGCTACCCTCAAAAACAGAGTGTAGCAATGCAGCAACAGAGAATAGAAATTCAATGGAGTTAGGTGCCTTTCACAAGCAAGCATATTCAGGGCTGCTCTGATTTTCCAGCATGCAAAAGTACAATGCTCCCTCCCCCTCTTTTGGATATTAAAGAATTAAATGACTCCAGAAGGCCAGGAAAGTATAAGAATATCAAGATTATATGCTTATACAATATACCTGGACTTACAAATATGACATTCAAACACATAGCAAAGAGATATTTTTCATGTTTTATGTATACTGTGTTTAATTCACTTTGCTCAAGTCATAAGTCCTCTAGTAAGAAAATTTAGGGGGCAGAGACATCAAGAGGTAGAAAGATATATTTATTTTTCAAAGGTGTTTGATTCTACTGAATTTGGGGAAATAATAATCAAAGTTTTAAATTGATTTCTAAACTTTTGAATACACTCCTTTGCAAACACATGTTGCACACATTTCATTTCAAACATGGGAAAGAGCCAGGAAGTCAGGCATGTTTCACAGCAACCTTGTGTAAAATAGAAAGAGACTGCCCAGTTGTGTGCCATTCTCGCAGTCTCTGATACATTTGAGTCCATTGCTGCATCCCCTGTGCCAGTCTATTTCTTTTGAGGAGTCCTCTTTTTTGCTGACCCTCAACTTCACTCAGCAGGATGTCATTTTTAAGGAACTGGTCTCTCTTAAATGCATGTCCAACGTACACAAGGCAAAGTCGCAGCATCCTGGCATCCAAGGTGCCTAATGGCTGTATGAAAACCAAAGGGTTAGCAAAAAGGAAAATCGTATATTCCAGGTGAGCATGGAGAGAGACTAAGACCTAGAGACATCAGTGAACATTCATTGGAAGGGTGTCTCAGAACTGGTAGGGTTTTGCTCTCTTGTCCATAGAGTCGCTGTGAGTGGGAATCCACTCAACTGCACGTCACAGCAGCACATGTGTGGAAGCAGATGGTCCTCTGTGGCTGCTGTGATGTCTCTGGCGGGCTACGTGTCGCCAGCCTTTCATTCAATTGATTTACCATGCGCACCACCCTTTGTGCTTGTTGTTCTTGAGTCAATTCCAACCCAGAGAGAGCTCATGTGACCAAGTAGAATTCTCATATGCCTTCGTAGACTGTAATCTTGATGGAAATACTTTACCGGGTCTTTCTCCTGCCGAGTGCTGGGTGGTCTCAAACTGTCAATCTTTTGGTTAGCACTCAAAATGTTGATGAGCTGAATCTTGGAATCATGGATTAAACCAAAATAAGCCCACTGCTGTTGAATTGCCTCCCACTCACTGGGACCCTTGGAGCAGAGTGTACTGTTGCCTCACAAATTTCCAAGGTTGTAGATTTTTAATGAAACAAAAGTGCCATTGTTTTCCCATCTGTGAGAGCATAATCAAAACCCAACTGAAGTCACTAACAGTGAACTGATTCCAACTCTGTGTGACCTTTTAAGACAGAGTAGAACTGTCCTCGTGGGCTTCTGAGGCTGTAAATCCTGGGGGAGCAGAGTGTCTCATCGTTCTATAGAGGCTCTGGTGAAGGGTGCCTGCCACTCCCCCTGAGGTCAACAACCCCCTATGTCTCCCATTATGCCACTAGGGCTTCTTTGCATAGTAAGAATTCATTCTCAACACATGCCAGAGGTATCATGGGACCAAAACATACAAGTCTGAGCTCTCCTGCATAAGGCTGCAGCAAGGGAAAGTCACAAACTCTAATTTAGAAGGTGTACTTCCTACCACTCCTCTGAACTGCACAGCAAAGCTAAACAGTAATGCCAGCTGTCAATTCCATTCCGCTCTCTGCCTGCATTAGTTGCCTCCAGAGAGAGAAGTGTCACATCCATTCCTTGGACCCAGATGCAGTGCCTTGCACTGCGATTCTTGCCTGAGTTCACAAAAGAGGGAAAAGACAGCCACTGAAGTGCCTGTCCCAAATGCAGTTTCACTCATCTGTTACACCAGTCCTGCCCTGCTTCATGTCACTCCACATCAGGCAGAAAGCACAGCCAAATTAAATCTGGCTGTCAAGACACCTAGATTTGCAGCGGAGTAGAGATGCTCTTTCATCATTATGTGAGAGCTCTGATTGAAAAGACAAAAGGGATTTAATCAGTCACTTGGCCCTGCTGCTCTACCAACTCCAAAGTTTTTTGATGTGCTTCTTCCCCTGGCTCACCCTCTTTCCTTCCAATGCCAGCGTTTACTGCTTTGTTTGGGATAAAACCTCCTAGCTAAGCTTTAGTAATTGTATTACTCCCACAATGTGTGAGGCACTCTTTGAAGTCAGCAATTTATGGAGCAGAGCAAACAGTCAGGTGCTGGAGCAGAAAGGGCACACTTTCCTCAGGTTGACTCAGCGTCCTTGTTACACTTTCAAGCTTGATGGTCTGAAGTAGAGATGCCAGTGCAAACTGAAGGTGATATTGGGAGTTCAGTGCTGCTGGTCCTAGCTAGCACAGGGGTGTGTAGAACTAGAGGGCAAACATGTTATGGAGGACTTGTGGGTTTTTGTTCCCCTGAGTCTCCCTGCTTTTCCACTGAAATCAAGGTCAGGAGATGATGAAAATACTTTACCCAAAACAAGACTGGCTCAAAAGCAAGTGCTCTTGTTTCAAAAACCTTGGAATATCTGGAGTTGTAAACAACCACTTGCTTCAAGTTGTTAATGAGCCTTTCATTCACAACACAGAGTACTGTAGATAGAGAAAAACAATAGTTTTTAGAAAATGGCTGATTTATTTGTGAGGTTAATTGTTCTACTACTTCCATATGGAAATTCTTAAGTCCTAAAATAGATCTTTAAATCTTGAATCTCTATGTCTCTGCAGAAGTTAAGAAGGTTTGGGTTTGTAAATGTCTACTAATTGTTTGAGGTTCCTTAAACCAATATAATAAAGTGGATGAATTCAAACAATAGAAATGCATTTTCTCATAGGTTGCAAGTTAGGGTACATGCACTTGAAAGGTTGTAAGTTTCTTTCTGGCTTTTTCTTGTTTCTGGTAGCCCCAGAAGTTCTTTGGTTTGCATGTATGTTGGGGCACCTCC
The DNA here is from genome assembly GCA_004026705.1 of Nesogale talazaci. Classification (NCBI taxonomy): domain Eukaryota; kingdom Metazoa; phylum Chordata; class Mammalia; order Afrosoricida; family Tenrecidae; genus Nesogale; species Nesogale talazaci. The sequence continues at coordinate 78,915 of PVJH01007265.1, forward strand.
AGAAAATCAGAATTGCACTGAAGAGAGCATAGCTTTCATAATACACATTTCTCCTGTTAGGAAAGCATTGAGCAACTTTATCTGAGTTAGTGCACTCAGTGGTATCACCAGGGAAGTGTCTCATTGGTCACAGTGATTTTTGTTCTTAAAAGCAGTTTTGCTTGTACCTCATTTTTTTTTTTTTGTGAATGTCTATTTAAGAAGACAGCATACAGCTGTTACATTTTTTTTTCCTGCTTAGGAAAAATGTCTCGGGAACTATTGTGACATTGAACACAGCTTATAAGGACAGTACTTTGGGAAGAAAACTCATGTATATAAATGTTTTTCTGATTTTGACAAAGGTGAAATGTCAAATGATGACAAACGTCATTCTGGATGTCTGTAACCTTCATGAATGGATGAAAATGTGGATGCATAGTACATTTAGAGTTCATTCTACCAGGTCATATTGTTAATCAAGCTTTATGTTTAGAGATTCTAAAAATATAGCATAACTGTATGACAGAAAAGGCCTGATTGGTAGAGATAGGGGACTGGTTTGCCACCATAGCAATGCTCCTGCTCATGTAGTCACCCCAGTGCACCACTTTTTGTCAAAAAAAAGAACAGCAACAAAAAGCACAGCATGCTCTCTTGTGCCATGCACCATACTCACCTAAAATCAGTGTGACTTCTATTTGTTTTCACAAAGAGAGATACAAAAAGGCAGTGATTTAGTAATGGGTAGAAGAGGTCCAGGGAAGAAAAGAGCAGTACTGTCAGCCAGCCAAACATATTAGTTTGAGAAATGCTTGCAAGAATGGAATTGCAGATTTGAAAAATGTATTCAGGGCAATAGAGACCACTTTGAGGGTGATAAGGTTGTTTTATAAAAAAAATACATATTTGAAAAATAATAGATTGGGGGGATAGCCCATTGTTTATAGCACAGCTCTATGATTAGTTGGCTATCTTCCTCTGTCTGTCTCCCTGGGTCTCTTCTCCTCTTTAAAGAAAATTGATTTTGAGATTTAATATCACTTACTTATGGTAAAATGTATATCATTTTAAATCATCTCATAAGCATTTTAAACTGAATGGGTTCAGAGCCAGAGCAGAAGAAAAAAAATTGTCCCAAAGCCACAGCAGGACTTCCTCCCTCTATCAAAGTTCAGTCAGGAAAACAGAGGTCTGGCTTCCCAGGTGAGGTAGTATGTGTTTAATTGTATCATGGCAGCATTGCATATTCAAGGGAAGCCAAGGGTGCGACCTGCCTCACATACAAACTAAAGTGGAACCTTAAAGTTTCCCTTAAGGAAGTAGAGGAGACAGCTTAACGACACCCTGTACTAAGGTCAGTTCTACATCATGCCCCACTTTTCCCCGTCACCATGATAGAACAAACCCTGAAAATGGGATCATAGCCAGAGATGGATGCAGTTCAGAAACATAGTATATCACATAAGGAGGGTCACATTAATTGACCATAGTGCAGAATTATCAGGAGCAACCAGTTCCAAGAGGAGCACATCATGCTTGGTTACACGGTGGGTCAGTGGGGGGCAGGGGTGGGGGAACAGCCTTCATTGAGATGGATTTCCACAATGGTTGCAACAATGGGCTTACAGATGGGAGTGATTGGGAGACAGGTGCAGGATAGGGCAGCAGGGTTTCATTCGACCATACATAGGGTCAGTATGATTCAAACTGGCCCCAAACTTGCTGAAACCATTCAAACTCAAAAAACACACAAACAGACTCACTGCCATTGACTCTATGTGGACTCCTTGCAATGCAATCCTATGCAGGGTAGCGCTGCCCGTGTGCGTTTTCAAGACTCGAGCTGTGCACGAGAGTCCATGGCCCTGTCTTTCTCTCACGGAGAGTCTGGTGATTTCGAACGTCAGACCTTCGAGAACTAGAATGCCACCTCCTGTTAAATGTGAACATAATTTCAAGTTAAATGGTAACATCTTCCAGCCCTTAATTTCCTAAGAAGAGTGCATTCACTGGTACCAGGAATTAAATCGTCAAGCATTTAAGATTAATTTGTCTCAAGTTTTCACATTGCATTTACCTTAATTTCTTAGTGTTGCCTTAAAAAGTACCACAAGTGGATGACTGTAAAATATAGAAATGTATTTTCCCACACCTTAGGAAGGTAGATGTCTAAATTTAGGGCACCACCTCTGGAGGAAGAAAGGCTGTCTTCCTGTCAGCCCTGGGGGGAAGTTTCTTGCCTCTAATATTCTGTTTAAAGCTTGCTTGGGGGTGTTTACCTGGCGTCCATTTCCCCCAAATCCCGCTTGCTTATATCTGTGCCTAACTTGTTCTTTCTATATCTCAAAAGTGACGAAGCTTAAAATGCATACACCATCAACATGGCCTTAATAACGTAACAACTAGAATCACGTTTCCAAATAGAGTTATGTTTGCAGGTGTAGGAGTTAGGGACACAATTCTAACTATAATAATATTAAAATAATGCATGGCAATTTTTTGTTTTGTTTTCTCCTCACTATGGGTTGTATAAGAGAACTCGGATCATCTTACACATGCCGATATCCTCTTTGTCTTATTTTTCTAGTGCCTCATGATATTTCACAGATTTGATACTCAGTAAATACATACAATTTATTAAATGATAGATGATAATAACAGCCATAATTTGGACACTTGGAAAAGTCGAGTTTGAATGCATTCAAAATCACCAATCCTTATAGTATCCCTCCAAAATAGGGATGATTATCTGCATTTAACCAGGTCACAGGATAAAAAAATAAATTAAAGATTTAGACAGGAGTAGGACAGGAACAAGACTTAAGTTTTCCCTCTACAAAAAAAAAGTACAATGAACAAAAGAAGGTAGAATGGTGCAGAAAGTAAGAAAAGCCAGAAATTGTTGATTACTGGATGACCTTGTGTGGCCTTCTGAAAATAATTCACCCTGTGCTTCCTCAGTTGCCAGGTCTGTAAGATTTTATAATTACTACTGTCTCAAGCCAACAATTAAATTAGATGGTCTCCTTAGATCATTTCAGCTGTGAGGGGGAGAGAAAAAAACCTTAGCCATTATAATTCCTAGATTAATATGAGGTTCTTATTTAATACAAAATTAAAGCACCTCTGACTTTCCAATAAGATGGTTATATTGTGATGAAAATATGTTTAAAAGTTACAATGGTTTTTTTTCATAAAAAATGTGTACCTAATTTACTCAAACATGGAATTCTTTTAGCTTGAACAGCACTAACAAGAATCCTGGAGTTGATTGACAAAAGCTTCTAGGTACACGACTTTCTTTAATAAGTCATATCAGACCACCTTGCTATGGCGTCAACCCCAGCTTCCAACTCCTGGCTGCCCCAGCATCGCAGAGACGCTTCACGGCTGTAAGCTTTCTGAAGCCGAAGTACTGCCATTCTTCCTATTTTCCCTTCTCTGAAAGGTGAAAACTTCTTCCCACCTAAAAGGTGGTGCCTGAGCACACAAGCACTTGCAGCACCCAGGGCATTGCTACCTTCTTCAATGGGAAGAGTAAGAAGATTGAAGGCTAAAGAGTAAGAAGATTCCGAAGTTGAAATTCTGCACAAAAATATTGTTGGATTCATACTTTTCTGATTTTAGAAAATCCTGGCATTATAAGAACCAAAAGATAGAGGCGCTTTCCCTTCAAAAGCTAGTTTTTCTCTAATGAAGAAAGACAGAAATGATTAGCTAGAATGTTCTGATCACTACAGAGAGAGGCCAGTGAGGAATGGAGGTATATAAGTTAAAGAAAATCACTTTAGCTATTCTCATGAAAGCCATCCCAAGTCCATTGGCTCACTGAAGTCTGCCCTGTGGAAAGCCCACTAAGAGAGCTGCCTAATGATAGTGATTCTTCTGCACTCTTTTTTTAGTAACCTGTAGCTTGACTGGCACTTAAAAGCTACACAATGCTCCCTCGACCATGGCCTCTATAGGTCCCTATGTTTCTTGGTAAACATATGAATAATGTATAACTATTTTTAAAAAAGGAAAGAATAAGAGCAATTGAAAAAGTAATGAGTTTTTTTTAAATGCCTAAGCACTCACACATGCTTTTAATTTCTAACATGTTTCATTTTGAAACAGACACCATGGTAAAGCTTTTGAAACACCAGGAGACTAGATAATATATGCAGTAAATTTAGGGAAAGGGAGGGCTCATCAAGGAAACATATATAACCTCAAGAGAAGAGAGCACCCCAGTATATTTGTTGAGGTCAACACAGTGGCAAGTGGATACAGAGGAGGTCGGTGGACACAGAGTAAGGTCTTTCACCAGCAAAGGTGCCACATCAGAGGAAGAAGTCCTGGAATGCCCCAGATAAGATGAAAGGTAGGGAAAGGAAAGTATTTGTATCCCTAGTTTATGTTCTTTTCAGCCAGTATCTGAGTCAGCAAAGTTCAAAGACAGCAACACCATAGAGTCCCCATTACCACAGGATTTTATCCTTTTCAGGATGAGATGCTGCTGGATACAGTTCTGCAGGGCATCTAAAGCAGACAGGCTCTCACTGAAAAACAAACTCGCCACCATATAGTGATGTAGACATTAAAGGAAGGGCAAAACTGGCCCTGTATGTTTCTGAGACTATACCCTCATCTCTTTCTCTCAGAGTGCCTGGTTGTTTGAACTGCTGATTTTGCAATAAGGAGCCCAGTGAGTAACCACTGGAACCACCAGTGCCCCTACACAGTCAAACCCAACCAAACTCACGGCCATCAAGTCATTGCTGATGCCTAGGGACCAGCTGTGGTTCAGAGGTTGAGCCTGTTTACATGAGTAGAAAGTCCAGTCTTTCTCATCCAGAGGTGCTACTGCTTTCTGATTGCCTACCCAGCAGATTGCAGAGGAACACATAACCTTCATAACCCCTATAAACAGATGCTAAATGGCTCCTAAATGAGGCGTTGTGTTTAGGCTGCTTTTAAAACAGTTGGATGTGTAAAAAATTGGGTTTGGCTGCCAAAATCTTTTTGGTCTAGTAACATACTTACTAGGAAAAAGTACACAGTAGGAGATCAATACAGAGAGGACATCTTGTTAATCATTTGTTGAACAAAATGCTATTCATGAGATCCTGTGTGGCCCAAAGTTATGTTTGCACCACCATTGCTCTGCTTTATTTTCTTCAAGTATATAGCATGTGCAATCATGCTAAAAACTCAGGGAATAAACTAGTAGATGAAAAGTTAGCTCAGGTTCAATCCTGTTTCTCTGTGGGGAGGAGTTTGGATGAGATAGTGTGGCTCCAGATTGTGTTATAAAAGCACCTGAGTTAGTTCAGAAGATCTGCACTCTTCATTGTCTTGTTAACTGTAGTATGTACAGTAACAATTATGTAGTTGTGAATTTTCAAGTAAATTTGTTAGGCACCACCTGGTCAATTATAAATTAAATGACTAATTGTGAGAATTATTGAATGGATGACACTATGCATTCTAAGGGAATTACAACTATCCACATAAAAATAGCTTAAATAGACTTTTTTCTGCAGTATTTTAATCTCAGTAACTATCAGTCCATACAAGATAAACTGAAAGTGCAATGGCATATTTAAGCCATGACGAAGTAGTCTACATTTTCAGAGAAGACCTTGATATTCATCAGGCAAATGTGGTGTCAGGTTTGATGATAATATAAAGTATTACATAATGTATCACAGATTCAACTGGCTTGCTCTACCCATGTCTGAGAACAATGAAATGTAAAGAACTATAATTACTGCCATTCACTCTAGGTGTTCTCACGCACCACTACTCTTACATGACTAAAGAAAGACTTTGTAAATTGCACCATCTCTTTTCTTTTCTTCATATCTGCCTCTTGTGTGATTTCCAACTAAGGCGACTTTGTGGAGAAGTTATTAGTACTGTGATTAACTTACATGCCATTATTAATGCAAGACATTAAATAAATAATATAAAAAATCGTCCCCAAACTCCACTGTTCTCAGTTTCTCTTCTCACATGGGGGTAGATAGAGAAGGATTTATGCTTTATGCTTTTGGCCATCACAATCAGCACTCAAATATACATTTCCAATTTAGGATTTAATCAGTATTATCAAAACTCACCAACCCTGACAGAATATGGCTTATCCTTATGACTGAAGTTTATTTTAATTCAAGAATTGTAAATAAAACAGAAAAGAGGCAACCTAAAAAAAAACATGAAGGCTTAGAACTCTGATACCAATCAATGCTTTATAAACAGAGATGGCAGAAGGAAAACAATCAAGTGATGGACGTAAAATCCATCATCAACACACAATCATACTAAATTACTCACTTTATCATCCTGTCCTAGGAGACATGAAATAAACTTTGGGCTTGTGAGTCAGAGATATTTTTGAAAAGTCCTAGAAGACTCTTATTTCCTCTTCTTATCTCTCAGTTAGTGAACTAGAAACACTGTCATATGGGGGAAAGGGTGGGGAAGGCGAGGGAAAGGCACTAGCCTGTCTCTTCACTAGTTGCAGTAGAAATGCCATATTTCCAACAAGTTTCCTCAAGTCCAGGGTAGTTCTCAACTTTGGCTCTTATTCAAAAGCCAGTGCAATTATGTAAAATTTGCCAGCTATTTTATAGCTATTTCATTATTATTAGTGGAATAATATATAATATGCATTTATATACACATGTATGATTGTATGTATGTATATATATGCTTGTGTTTATAAATGTGTGTATGTATTATATATATGTACCTTTCAGTTGCTTTTAACTTTTTGTGACCATAATTATAACAGAACTTCCACCATTCTCATAAGCTATTGCTATATTTGAGTCCATTATAGACACCACTGTGTCACCCTGTCTCCTTGAGAGTCTGCCTCTTCAGTCCTGACCTTCTGCTTTACTAAACACGATGTCCTTTTCCAGGAACTTCTCTTTCCTGATAACATACTCAAAGTATGTGCGACAGTCTCATTCTCCTAGCTTTGAAGCAGTATTCTGGCCATATTTCTTTCTAGACAGATTTGCCCATGCTTTTGGCTGTCCAGAGTATCTTTGGCATTCATTGACAACAAAATAATTGAAATGTGCACCAAGTCTTTGCCTGTTTTCTCTATTCCAGGTCCAACTTTCACATGCATTAGAGGTCGTGGAAAATATCATGGCTTGGGTGGTATATGTCTTAGAACTCAAAGTCAGAGCCTTGCTCTTTAGCACTTCATTTAACTATTTAGCCAAATTCCCTTAATAAGTGAATCTACTTTAGCTCATGTCTTACATTTCTTCTTCAATATGGAATTACTAAGTATTTTCTTCATGTTAAAACCAGAGTCCTTTATATGAAATATGAATCTTACCATTTTTTCTTTCCTGTTTAAGTCTATTCAAAATTTCTCATGTCTCTTAAAAATTCAAGTGTCAACAAGGGCTTGCACCACTCTGTTCGTAGCCCTCCACATGGTCTCCCACCCCAAGAGTGTCCATGCCATAGTCCTCTAAAATATCACTTTGATCATTTCTCCTATGTGTGGTAGTGCTTCCCTTGGGATCATTTGTGCCTTCCTCTAACACGAACAAATTCACTTTTTTTGGGGGGGGGGGCATCACTGCCCTCCTGGTGGGAGCAGGAGGCCCAGCCTTGCTCTTGGAGAGTTGCTGCTGAATTTGAACCACCAACCTAGTGGGCTGCAGTCCTGCACACAACCACTATGCCACCGAGGTTCATATCCAATAAACAAATTTTCTTACTATCTCTTTTCTGCTTGCATGACTTCAATTCCATTCATCATTCCATTTCACCTGTGGATGAACCTTAGCTGAAAAGTTTCTTTGTTTGCTGACTACCCAGGACCCATTCTTGTCACTTCCTAGCTCTTACAGGATAGAACCCTGCCCTTGTTCCAGTGTCCAACATGCCCCTAGGAACACATGTGTCTTAGCACATGGGAACCCTGAGACTAAGGCACAGCTAACCAGTGTGAAATGAAGAACTAAAAAAGCAACCACCAAGTTAAGCTAACTATGAACTCTACCCATTTTCTGGAGATCCAATTATATGAGCCAACTTTCGAATATTTGACAATAATAAAGCATCTGCAACCTATTCATGTATGCTAACCATGTATGTCTGGAAGTAATGAACATCAAAATGAAAGGAAAGATTAGCACTGGCTGTGACAGTTAAGTTCATAATCTTAGTTTTACTGGGTCATGGATCTCTTTGGGAATTACATATGATATAATTTCACAGTTATGTAATGATCTAATTAGACAGTTTTCCAGTGATGGAATTTGGTTGATACATAATGGTGTACTTTGGTCATTATAGACTGATATAGTTGTGCTTTATTTTGTGGTATGATATGTATCAACCCCTATCTGCATTGTGATAATTTTCACATAATAACTTGGCCTTTGGAACTAGACATGCTAATGAATAAGGATAGAATGGAGTTTATTTTAACTTTGTCTTTACATCTATGGGTCACTATATTTTTCTGTCATTAAAGTAATTCCATCCAAAACATATAGTAGCATATAATTGGTACCCCACAAATATTTCTAAACTAGATAGATAGAATTTGAAAAATGTACTGAAATATGACATATATTTAATCACATATGTTAAAACTAACGTTAATATTAATGGAATGGGGAATCTCATGGTGCTGTGATTAGAAACCCTCAGCTGCTAACCAAAAGATCTGTCTTGAAATGCACAAGTTGTTCCTTGAGCAAAAGAGTTGACAATCTATTTATGAAAGATTTAGATATTTGACTCCATAAAGGTAAGGAAGTCCTATACAGCAATTTCAACTTGTGCTAAAGAGCCTCTGTAAGTCAGAATGTATGGACAGCAGTGGCTTTCATTTTTTTAATTATCCTTTTCTGCTCCCTTAAAGATTAACAACCTCAGAACACACAGGGACACATACTCTGTTCATGTGCTATGTACAAGTTAGAATTGACTTGATGGCTATGAGTTCAATTTTGAATAATATTTTATACTCTATAAATTCTTTCATCCAAAGGTGTTTTTGATCTTATTGATTACATAATTTTCTGTACTGCTTTTTTCCACTTACTGCCATAAAAAAGCATGTTTCTATGCCATTGCAGTCTTTACTTGTTAAATAATTGTGTATATGCTCTTGAGTGTTTGTAGGAGAAGACTTCATAAAGCTCGTGGAAAATGGAATAAAAATAATGGCATTTTCTTTGATCTTTTTCAATCCCCTTAATACATACACTTACATTGAAATTCCTCAATCGTGTGATATTTTTTATAGTTCTTGTCATCAAAAATGTTTATCAAATTTATTAGTTTATATACGTTTGCTCTACTAAATAGAAATATTTCCTTAGCACCTGTGTCTACTTCATTTAGAGGATTCTGAAAAGATTTAGTGACTCAGAGAAAGAAGAGATTTATTTGATGAATTGTAAAAATAAGAAATGTTCCTAAAAATCTAGAGAAAGTTGAGTAAAGCTAATAATTTGCTCTTGGCTACTCACCTGAATATTGATAGTTGAAACCCCAGGTACTGACATTGCTTAACAAAATCCCCAAAATCTGTTTCCTTAAAGATTATAACTATGAAATCTCACAAAACTCTTCAACTCTGTCACACATGGGGTCATTGTGAAGTAAAATTGACTCCATGACAATATTTTTTGTCTTTTGTTCTATTGTTATTTAGATGAAGGGCATTCCAACGAGATAGCACCTAGCAACATCCTGGATTCATTTATGACAGTCTACTTTCTTGTTGTGGATGGCAGAACTAAGCCTAACTGTGAATATGACTTTCATTTATCAGGAGTATGTTTTGAGAGTCATTGATCCTTAGGCTTTCTCTGACTCACCAGAAATCGGGAAGAGTCAACTCAAGTGTAAGAAATAGTAGTAGAAGGGACTCATATAACTCCCACCAGGATCCATACATACATCAATCGTATGAAGGCCACATTTCCACACTTGTTGCCATCATCACTCTCAAAACATCCTCTCTCTACTTAGGCCCCCAATACCAGTTCCCTTCTCCCCTCCCCCCTCCTCAATGAACCCTTGATAATTTATAAATAATTTTTTGTATTGTACACTGTCCAATGAGTCCCCAATAAAAGGATTCATTAAAAAAAAGTGAGGGGGAAAGAGGTACTTATACCAAGGGGCCAAGTAGAAAATATTTGGAAATTACTATGGCAACATGTGTACACATATGCTTGATACATATGATATATTGAATGTTTTAAGAGCTGTAAGAGCCCCCAATAAAATCATTGGGGGGAAAACAAAATAGTATTAGAATAATCTTTAATTTTCTCTTCTTTCCATCCCTTCTGTCATGGTTAGATTTTATGTCAACTCAATTTACCTATGAGAATGTAGGAGTGGAGTCCAAACTAACAGCTTCCATCCTGGTAACTTCTCCTTGGGGAGGTGAGGGGTTTTTTTGTATATTTTTTAAAGAAACAATGTAGATCGATCTCTCTCTCTCTCTCTCTCTCTCTCTCTCTCTCTCTCTCTCTCCATTCCTCCCTGCTTGAGTAGGTCTTGTACCTCCCTGGATTTGTTTCTCTAAAACACTCAGCTGAACAGACCAGTATTTAGTGTTTTTACAACATTGTACATATTTTTATTGCTTTGGAGTCATATACAGGGATAATGAACATATAAGTCATAAACTTCCACCCTAAAGGTAAGTTGGGGTGAAACATAATTGATAGGCTGAACATTACATTTCTATAATAAACTTAAAATTAAGTGGATTGAATGCAAGTTATAGAGTTTGGAACTTTTCTCGTAAAATATAAGAAAACAAAAACATGACTATATACTAGTTATTTCCCCTGAATATTTTAAGTTTTTATTTTCAAAGAGTATTAAACTATTGATCTATATAGTCTAGGCATGACTGTTAGGGAGGATTTTAGATGAGTGACCTCAGTACAAAGGGTTTGATGTATCATTCTAATGTCACGTCTGGCACTTCTGTGCTTTGTGAGTTAGAAGAAAATATCATGCACATTTTTTTCTCCAGGATTTTGGCTCCTATATTCACAAATTTGATGGTTGAACATAATAATACACTTCCCCCAACAAAATGTCTGATGCCATTTTGAGCAATATTTGAGATAAAGCTAAATAATGTATGTTTGTTAAATATTGATTTTGTTGGGTAATAAATCAGAGCCCTAAAGAATTATATCTGAAGAGTCTATTTCATTGTATTCACTGAATTAGCCTGATTTCTTGGCATTCATAAAAGTGAAAACTGAAATTGTTTACAAGAAAAACTCAGTGTCCTTGAAATGTTTCCATGGTTTATCCTATGGAAAAAGGTCTTTGTGCAATTGAAACATTTCTTCCATAATGGAAACAATTTAGACCCCAAAATAAATGATCACATCCTACCTATCAGATGTAAAATGTTGGGGATGATGTAGAAAATACATTTAAAACATATCTTAGAAGTTAAAAATGTTGACCTCGTGGAAGTGAAGAATAAAAGGGAAAGAAATGCCTTTGGGGTATTGAATACATTGTTCTACCTGTGCATATATAGGCTGAGTGACTTGGCTGTCTTGAAGAGGAGCACTTTAAGGTAAGATTTTTGTTTTGCCTTCAAGAGTTTATGGAGAAATATGCTCCAAGGTTAATGCTGCTTTAGAAAAGAGGATACCTGGAAAGTTTTTTTTTATATACATTCAAAAGTCATCCCAATGCAGACGGTGTCCTATGAATATGCTGCCACCAGATTTTTTTTCAATTGTCTAGGATATCATTCAATGACGATAGGTAGAGAATTGATTCATACAAATTAATCTAATACATCTGTGGAAGTAATGCTAGTAATATTCTATAAATATTTAAATTCAAACAAGTTTTCTGAGTTGCAAATGGTACACAATTCACTAAAAATGTTGGTAATTATTTCAAACAGCTGGTCATGATTATGATATACTGTGTATTTGTTAGCATGTTCTTATGAACATTTAGAAACCAAATGATAAACCATAGGAGAAAAATGGGGATTTCCACTGCTGTAAAGTGCCACAGTCTTGGGAACACACAAAGACCATCTACGCTGTCCTATACAGGGGTACAATGAGTTGGAATCCACTTGATGTCAGTGACTTTGAGTTTGAGTTTAAGTTTTGATAGTTTTGAGTGGTATTTTAAACTTTGATTAAGAACTTAATGCTTATGTTAGAGTAGATAATTGTTAGCAATTAATTGTCTTTCATCAACTGCTATTCATCTGGGTCCAATGCTTCCAGACTTATCCAACATCTCTCCCCTTGCAAAAAATATATATTTAGTACAATGAGGTAGGCAAAAAGACAGACTTCGAAGGAACTAGAGATAATTGTGTTCTAGTTAAAAATCATTCACAATTCTTAATTGTAAGACTGTAAGAAACTTTTTAAATGATCTGTTTCTTCATAGGTAAAATGCTAGTCCCTCATCAAATGTCTGGGTGGAAGCAATGTGCAGAGAGGATCTAATGCAAAGACAGAACATGCAGAGGAAGCGATCACATGTCGGGTTCCCTACCCATGTCTTTCTTCTCTCCTTCCTTTGTGCTATCTTGATTCTCAGCAGGCCCATCAACGAGAAGGTCATTCTAGAAATGATAATCTTGAATTATCAGGAGAAATTCAGTGAGAGTCCACTCATTCTATTATGTATCTTATATAAAAGAGGAAAAATGGAGCTCAAAGGAAGGGATTTAAACAGATTTAAGGGCCATCAGACAAGAAACTGGATTCACTCAAATGTTTGTGGAGAACAACCAAGCAGGGAATCAGATTATGGTAGTAAAAGACAATGAAGAAGTTGTGCAATCTACACCTCCAGGGGAAATCATGATTCATCTCACATCTACTCAAAGACTTTACTTATACATCACATCAAATTATGACAGAATTAGTTAATATCAAAATGAGTTGCCACAGAATCAGTTCTTCATTGTGGAAAACTCATAGATGTCGGCATAAAGGTTTATTTGATGGATATTTTTTAACTATGACTTTCCACCAGCAGATTGTCACTTTTTTGCCCAATGGCATCTTTGGGTGGGTTAGAGCTGTTCAATTTTCATTTTGTAGCCATATTTTAATCCTGTGTCCCACCTATGTAGTTTTGGTACTCAGTCCTCTTTGTGCCCTCAGTGTAAGGGCACAAGGTGTCACTTAAAAGTTCACCAGCAAAAAAAAAAAAAAAATTAATGTAAGACAGTAAAAATTAATGTAATGTAATGTAAAAAATCAATGTAAGGTCCTATTTGATCCTACCTTCCTGAATTTTCCTACTTTAAGTTAAAGCCTCTCAAAGAAATGATAAATATGCCTGCTTTCCTTTCTCTTATTTCACTGTTGTTCTTGTTGTTAGATGCTGTCAAGTCCATTCTGACTCATAGTGATCCATTGTAAAACAAAGGGAACCCTGCCTGTTTCTGGTGATCCTCACTATTATAATTATGTTAAAGCCCATTGTTGCACCCACTGTTTCAATCTGCCTCATGAATGGCATCCCTCTTTGTAAGGTCTTATTCCTCCCCAAGCCTCATGCTCTTTTCAAGAACATGGTCTCCTCTGGTAACATTTTCAAATTGCATGAGAATGTCTCATTTTTCCCACTTCTAAGGACCACTCTGGTTGTACCTTCTTCTAAAACAGATGTCTGCTCAGTTGCCAGTCTATGACATTTTCATTATTATTTACCTGATATAAATAACATATGTATGAATATGTACAAGTATTTGTGTTTCCTCTTCCTTATTCAATCTCTAATTTTCTCATGCATATGAGGAAATTGTAAACATCATGGATCAGGCATACTTTAGTCCTCAAAGTAACATTCTTGCTCTTCAACACTCAGTGATGTCTTGTGCAGCACATTTACCCAACGGGCTGCATGTATCACCTTTGTTATTAACTGCTTTAATAAAAATGGCAGAATTAATAAAGATTGGGATATATTTTGCTAATTTGGGAAAGACATCAGATTTCAATATTTGAAATATGACAACTACTGATATGGTGAGGTTACAATTAAATCATTTATTTTTGTTCTTGATGTAAGTTGGCATATCTCTTGAATTGTTTACCAGATGTTTATTTTATAGATTCTTTATTTGATTCCTATATTATCATATATGTCTAATAATTATAGATCTTAAAAATAATAAAAAACTGTCATTACATACAAATGGATATATAACTTATATATTATATATATTCAATCTAATAATATTAAAAAAAACTTGGTGCTATTCCAAAGATTATCTTCATTCAATCATGCAATTTTAAGTCAATACACAACAGGCTATAGTAATACAAACTCAGTTACACTTATATTCTTCTTACTGTAACTTATGCAGTAAGTAACTAAGAATTGATTGATTTAGTTTGTACATCTTTGCTATTCTAGGGACTTCTGTCTTCTCCTCTGACTCCGACCATTGAGTTAATTCCAATTCATATCAACCTCATAGAAGAAACCAGAAGTATTTTATAACTTACATAGCCTAACAGAAATGTGCTTCTGTGTCAAGGGTCAAATGGGATGTAAATGCATCTCATTTTGCCACCATTGGTATCTACATAATTTCCTGTTGATGGTAGAAGCTAGTTCTGTTCACTAGATTAGATAGCACTGCATATTGCAGAATACACACAGGTCTAAGTTATGAAAACTTTTGAAATGAAGTAATGTGATTTTTCAAAGGTATTAAAGTGTGAAATATGTGGAATTATAGTAAAGTTGTGGAGAGTCATTGTTCAAAGTTAATATACAAACTCAGATAATGATGCTTTATATTTGAAACCTTGGAGGACTCTGTAACTTAGATTTTGAAGTAGCTCAGAGTCAGAAACCTAGTTTAAAACAGTCCAACAGCCATTTCTTTTGGGCCAGTGTGGCAGTCATGTGCTTATGTTAATTTTATAATTGAAATGTAGGGGTAGAGTCTGGCCTGTTAATCAGGAGAAAGCCATTGAGTAGCCGATGAGGCCTCTATGTGGGCATAGCTTTCACCTGAGACTCCAGGGATATCTCACGATATTTCCCTCTTGAAAATGAGAAGCTATTTTTCCCAATTGTTGGGAGTTAGTTTCAGAGATGAATAACCACAGGCAACACAGAATGGAGGCAGCTGGAAGGCTGCAGTAGCCAGTGGAGAGACCACTCAGCTTTGCCCTGATGAAGACAGACCTCTGAAGCTGGAGTGGCATGCAGTTGATGGACCTGAGCCCTGGAAGCGAGGAACCAGGGGAGACCCCTGCCAGTGACAGAATTCTGCACCCACTGACCTGTGACTTCCTGAGTCGGAAGCAGACTTTATAGACTGATTTCGGGCATATGGGTTATTATTGGACTTATGACTTTGCACTGGACTGGATTGGGATGCCTTCTTAGGGCCACATTTCTTTTGTATATAAACCCTTTCCTTATACCTATATGCGTGTCTCTGAAATTTGTTCCTCTAGTCTACCCGGACTAAC